>JAOXYD010149223.1:0-10537 GCA_028565735.1 Pinacopodium congolense
CATTAAGTGAAGAGGGAAGCAAAATAGGGATAAAACGACTCCTAATCTTAAACTTTGGTTATCAAATTCCTGCACTTCATTTTATTTGATTGTCTATTACTAGTTTAATTAATTTTAGTGTATTTTTCAGTTTTAGCATTTATAATTATTTTCTTAAACAAAGCACAATCTAGATTAAGTGGTGTCTAAACTCAATCTTTGTGGGACGATATCCATTTTTAGCTACAAGTAACGACCCGTATACATGTGGTTTTGAACGTAAAACTAGTAGTTTGTTTTATGAACGAACATTACTTTTCTCACCGCAAATTCAATTATTCATTCCTATACCAAGCATATTGAAATTGACATACACTTTGTTTGTGATTTGGTGACCAAGCATATTGCTGATATTATGACCAAGCCTCTTCCCTTAACAACATTTTGCCAATTATGACACAAGCTCACACTTTCTTATACTATGAGCTTGAGGTGGGATGCTAACGTATATCACACCCATGATTTCAACTTCACTATGATCGAACCTTTGTATAATCTCATCATCTTGTCTCCTGCAATTACATTGAATTGTATTTATTGTATTTCTATATTTAAACCCTAATCTCTTGTATGTATAGTGTAAGATATTCTCATATCAATACACAAAAAAACATTTTCTACCTATCCTACTTCTATCAATAATCATGCTCATCATTTATAATAATCACAATAACTTGTAATTATCATGTCA
This sequence comes from Pinacopodium congolense, assembly GCA_028565735.1. Lineage (NCBI taxonomy): Eukaryota > Viridiplantae > Streptophyta > Magnoliopsida > Malpighiales > Erythroxylaceae > Pinacopodium > Pinacopodium congolense. The sequence continues at coordinate 731 of JAOXYD010149223.1, forward strand.
CTAACAGTCTACTATTTGGGCATTCTATGAAGCAGTATGAATCTCCTATAAAATATATAGATTTCTAAATACGTACCTCTACTTACAATTAAAATCTTATTAGAATTCGAAATAAATTATTAATATATCTTATTATTTTACCTAAAAATCAGCATGCTTTTTAGACATTGCCATCCTCTCTTTTCCCCATAAAGAAAGTAAAAATTGACTTTTTAATACCACCCATAACTCAATTCAAGTTAAGAGTTGAACCACATCATAATGGGGGTGGGGTAGAGATAATTACAAAGGCACCATGACCACACTTTTCATTTATGAAAATTTCAAATGTAGAAGATAGAGGTTTGGCTGAAAGTCATTAATAAACCTCTCATTTTCTATTTTGTTGTGATGTAACATACCAAGAAGACAATGGGTTATCCGGTCCATTACTAAAGGATGCCTTAAAGCCCCAGCTGGATCTGGGGACCATGGTTTTTCTTGGATATACATAATCATAGTTTTCGTGAAAAGTCATACCAGATTTGGGTTATGTTGTCAATTTATTTACTTTGGATGAACTCAATCACCTTCTTACAAGTGAGGATGTCTCACTAGTAAGTAATTAAGCTGTTTTAGAACTAGGAAGTTTGTATATGTTGATTCCACACACATATGCATACACATAAGACATAAGATTCCAGAGAGATTTTCCCCATATTTCAAGAGGATTTCTTGCGTACGTGTTGTTGGGAATGAAAGTCTCTTCTACCTCTAAAGGGTTGCATATACCTATAACAATCCAAAAGCTGTAGAGTTTAGTTGATACAATGGGTGGAATTTACATTACTTGGAAATCAAATCTATTTCTTAGTTTTTTTGTAGCAAATTGTCACTCTTACCATTGTCGTTATATATGGAACCATAGGATTGCCACTAACGTATAAATCATAAGTAAAAAAAAAAAATCGTAGGTAACTTATCAAAGGACACATTATCCAATAAATCTGCATAATGCGACAGAGATTGCATTTGGAACATGAGTTCTCAACTTGACATCTAGCACTTTATCAGTGACTTTCCTTACGAAAGACAAGCCATTTTTGCCCACCCCCGAGGCCACGTGTTGATACTTTACTTCCTTTTCTTATGATGTTTTCGGGGTCTCGTACACCTAATGAAGAGAGAGGTAAAGGTGAAACTTTGATGGCCCAAAACTTGAGCCTTATTCTTGGGCTCCAGTTCTTTATTTTTCTCCTGATTGCTACACTTTCTGGTTAAAAGTGAATTGATCCGTATTTTTTGGAACTTGACATGATTTTCTTCAGTTTTCATTTTCTCTTCAAGTTTCTTTTGTCTTCTTCCTAAACATTTACATGTATGACTTATACCAAAAAATTCTCTCAATTTATATAGGAAAGATTGTCTGGACACCAATAACCAATCTAATGTGCCTATTCATGGCTAAAAGATTTCCAAGTGACAAAGGAAGCTATTTTTTCCCAAATATTTGCGTTTGGTTTGTATCCATTAGCACTACTTAAATCTAAGAGTCTATTTGTGTATATTTTTTGTTTCTAGTTTTTTTAAATATAAAAATAAAAACCAACATAAAAATGTAAAAAACCAACATATAAATACAATATAGAAACTAAAAAAAGTATAAAAATCTGAAAAGGTACATAAAAATTGAAGAAAATACGCAAAAATAAAAATAGAAAACAAAAATGGAAAGTTGAACTAAATAAACCCTAAAATGTCTTAAAAAAATGTTACTAATGTTAGAAAATTTCTTATAGAGTTGTCCTATATTGAACAATCATATAAAAATGAAGTGAGTTATATATAAAAATAATGACTATAATCTATTTTTTTTTAAAATTTGGAATTAAAATATAACATCTCTAAATCAATTGAATGTAATCTAATTTCTTCCTAAACCTTATTAAAATATTTCATGTTTCTATCAGTATCTTCCCGTAATTCTAAACCCTAACAAACACCAAGTCGCTACACCAAAACCTCATCACAACCAGTAAACCACGCATCTAGTTCATTTTGTTGTTTAAGTTTCTAAAATCCAAACTTTTTGTTAGTTGCCATAAGTGCATGTGAATCAACCACCACTTGCAATCCATAACACTCTTTCTTTTTTATGTTGACCAGAATTAACTTGGTTTACAATGACTTATGGTTTTTTGGTTAAAAAATGTATTCTTTTAATTTTATAAAAATTATTGGTTTGTACCTTACATCCAACTAATTGATTGTAAAAATTTGTAACATAAATAACTGCAAACATTTTCTATCTTATGATGGATGTATAAGATAAAGTCTATACGAAAAAAGCAATTTGCAAATAAAATTATGATGAGATTACAAAAATAAGATTCATATTAAATTTATATATTATCTTTAAATTGTTCTTAGTCTTTAATCTATTAAATTAAATATTAATAAAAAGAAATAATAGCATATGATATGCATTTTTTTTATAAAAGACTAAAGTACAGAGATTTTAAAACTAATATATAGATGTTTATTAGAGAAGAAGTTCATTAAATTGACAAGACAAGAGAATTTCATATAAAACATTAATTTTGTGTCTATGAAAATGCTCATTATAATGATTGTAGAAGTGATACTTTGGTTTGAGATCTCTAAAGTATTTGTTATATTTTAATATATTTTTTGACATATCTTAGTAAATGGTAATTCATTTGGTAGTCATTAGATATAATATGAACTATTTAGAAGTAGTTAGTTAATTAATGTAATATTCATTATCCTAAAGGGATAGGGAGAATATTCTATTAGAAAATCTTTAACCAAGATGAAATAACACTTTAAAAATAGTTTTCAAATATCATTACTAAAATCAATTACTAATAATAAAGAACTAATATGATTGGACTATTGAATGGTTATAATATATTATTAAAATGCCAATTTTAAAGAAAGAAAAAAGAAATTTAATAAAGTTAAATTTGATTGTAAAGTTTGAAAAACATTAAGGTCAAATATAAGATATTTCATAAATAATAAGCAATATTAGATATTGAATCTTTTTTAGTTTCGACCATACTTGATGTATAAGCATGTGATTTTTTTACCTCATAAATCTGTTTACATAACCATTATGATTCTATAACTTATTTACATATAAAATTGTTCTTTCTTTGTTTCTATAACTTAGAACTTTAATAAAATTGTTTTATTAATATGATTTAGGCTCCTTTAGCTGGCTGATGTTTGTAGTGATCCTATTAGCAACTGTTGTTGACTTAACCTACTATTAGTTGTCATTGCAATTCAAGTAGTGATTTCAAAGGCATTCTCAACAATCCAACTATCACTCTCTCTTGGATGCTTCCCCAGAGTGACATTCGTGCTCATGTTTATGATCCTTAGTGAAATTATTAGTAATCTAAAGTTACTATAAAAGGAAATTAACTTAAACCTAAAGTCAACAAAAAAATTATGCCTAAGTTCAGTAATTATTCTCTATGCTTTAACAATCATTCTCTCTTGGATGGTTTCTACTAGAATTCTTTAAGCGATACCCTTAATCTTTGTTTATAAGATTGTAATTTACAAAGAGATGACTTATAGATGTATAGAAATTTAAATGATTAATTATTAGGATTTTAATAGTTGTACTTTTAATTTGACATAATGAGATTGTAATATACAATTTGTTGGTTTGTAGATGTTTAACAATATGAAAAATTAATTATTATGATTCTTTAAGCTACAATGTTAAAAAAACTTGTTTAATTTAATATCTACCTTGATTCATCTTCTATCTCAAGCATATGATCTAAAGCTAATGCAATAAATCATTCAAAATTGATCCAGTTTTGATCTAGCTAAATATGAAAGGCGCATTTATTAATTTAATTAGATTAAAAATAATTAAGGATCTATTCTATAATAGTGATAGCGATTTCAAAAATTATTCTTAAGAAAGTTTAAAAAGAAAGTTACAAAATAAGGTTTAAACTTAATCAATTTTTTTAATAACTTTTTTTTCTCCTCGCATCTTTACTGACATGTCTATTTCCCCGAACCTCTCTCCGAGATAGTGCTTAGATCATGACATCTTTTGTGTGGGTCGGAACTTACCCAACAAGTAATTTTGTTAAGGATTCTTTGAGCTACATTGTTAATTATAGGTGATAAGAACGTAATTTATAAATAGTTGATCTATAAATGTTTAGCCAACTAAATGATTAATTATTAGTATTTTCAGCAATTTGAATTGTTAATTAGGATTTTAAACAATATGAGGATTCTATGTGCTGAACAATATAGTAAAACTTGTATATATATATATTATGTTTTTAATAAAAGAAAAGGTGCATGCCTATCACTAAATCTCTTTATATGGTATAAGAACCAACCTTTCATTTCTTTCTTTCCAATCACTTTTAAAGTTGCTCAACAAACTCATCTAAATAAGTCATGTTACTACCACCTCTATCTATTCTATCACTCTTCAGTCTAATGACTTTCAACTTTTCACTATAAAAGTCTCAACTTAAGCACCTCTCTGACTCACCACTAATAATTATATCTCATTAAAACCTCATTTTAAAACTCTATTAACTAAGAATGTTCTCCTTGGATACATTGATGGCTCAAAACCTTGCCCAACCTACCACTTGCATTAATAATAACTCTTCAACACTAATTCCATCATATAATATATGTGTTCTTCAAGATCAATTTATACTCAATGCTCTTATCATATCTCTCTTTCTCTCTCCTATAATTTTACTGTCTATTACTTAAACCAAAACATTATAGGAAGCATGGATATTATTAGCCAACACTTATGCCAATCCATCCCAAGGCGACATCAAATAAATTAAAACTCTTCTTAAAATTACCACCAAAGGTTCTAGAAATGCATTTAATTTTCTTCAATTTATTAAGGCTTATGCAAATGAACATGCTATCGTTAGTGTGCTAATGGATGAAGAAGATCTATAAAGAAAATTCTAGATCAATTGGTTGAAGACCACAGAGAATTTATTTATCCTATTCAAACTCTTGATAGTCTTATATTATTTTTGAACTTCATGAATTTTTATTTTTGCATTTGAATCTCCTTTATACAAGAAACACAAAGAATCAACTCACTTTTTGGCTATTGCCAACCTAACTAGTTTGAAAACTTGTAGTGGAGCCCATTGATAATGAGTAAATTATATAATCTTATTTGATGTATTATATATTACTTTTTACCCATATTTATGTAAATTAGTCTTCTAATTTGCTTTTTTCGTGAAGTTCTTAGGTAAGCCTTATATTTTGGACTTTAAGTGATGAAAGAAGTGTATTTTAGCTAAAGAGGAAGGAAAGAAAACTTGAGTTCACATTGGTACCATTATACTCTATATTAAAACACATCATTGTATGTATAGGAGAAACTAGAAGGAGAACGGTAATCGATAACAACACTATTTACCTAACTAAAAAGGGCATTTATGTCTTAGAGAAAGACAATACCTAAATGATCCTATACAATAACACTATTTTCTAATCATTCAATGCCATTTTATTCTTTGAAAACGCAAAAATTAAAGGAGATCTAAAGATTAATTAGGAAAAAATTCCAATTAAACCCATTAATTAGAGTTTTCTAACCCTAATAGCCATCCTAGTATATAAAGGAAAGAGAAAATTCATTAGAGGGTTATTCTTTTTAGTTTTTGAAAGTATTTTGGATGGTTAGGGTGTGAAGAGAAGAGGAGATATCCATTTTCTATGCTTTAATGAATCAAGGCAACTGAATTAGTGGATGAAAAGTCAAAAGTTTTGGAGATCAAGATGATATTGTCTATGAATTTTTTTGTTTCTCTATTTCTTGAGTGCTTTTTAGTTTTATTTAACTGTAGACTAAGTGCTTATTTATACAGATGGGAAAACTTAAGGATTTGATTATATAAAAATGCTTTAATTTTAATTTAATATGATTATTTTCTAGAAAATATCTATATTTGCTATGCACAAGTAGATTTTCTAATTGGAGAAAATACATTGTTTTAAATAGGTAAATTGTCTTAATCCAAGAAAGACATAAGGGAATTCCAAAATGAGAAAACTTTACCTAATTGAGTTCTTGTTCTTCTTAATGCAACTTTAGTCAATCTATTTTGTTGAATATTTTAGTAACTTAGTTTTAATTTTAATGTTTAATTCTATAATTAATTGTTTATTAGGTTAAATAATAATTCAAATATTTAGACTAGTAATCATAAAAATCCTAAAAACAACTATTAACTTACAAATATGATATAAAAATGATAGGTGCATTTGTTAGAGTTATGAGGTATAGAAGTTAAATAGTAAGATTTAAAACTCGCACGACCAAGTTTTTAACTTTGTTACAAGGGATTGTTAGTGATATTAGGAGAACTTAAAAATTATTATTTTAGTTTCATTTTTAATTCGTTTTATTTTAATTCGTTTTATTTTAATTCACTAATTCAAACATTTGGTTGTTTCCCACTTATTCAAGTTAAATTACAATGTGTATGACCAAGAATATAAAATTTGATCTTATTGAAGACTATTTTGAGATAACAATAATAGCTCATTGAGCATGTAAGGATTAAGTAAGATGAAGAAGTAGAGACAAGGTTGTAGAATTTGGTAGACACGGCTAAGGAGAATGGACCAAGGTCTATGTCAGATTATGCAAGACCATCGTTGTATGGGACATAGTCAAACATTGCAAAGCCAACAATTAATGTAAACAATTTTAAGATCAAGTCTAAAATCTTTTAGATGGTGGAACAATTCATTCAATTTGATGGATCGCTAGATAAAGATCCCAATGCTTATATTGCTACCTTCCTAGAGACATGTAGTATATTCAAGTTCAATGGTGCCATAGATGTTGATATTCGATTAAGGTTATTTCTATTCTCTTTGAAGGATAAAGTGAAATAATGGCTAAAGTCCTTACTCTTGGGATCCATCACTACTTAGGAAAATTTGGTGAAGAAATTCCTACATAGGTACTTACCATGAGCAAAGATTGCGAAGTAAAGGAACGATATCTTGATGTTTAACCAAATGGAGATCCAGAGTTTATATAAGATGTGGGGGAGATATAAAGGCCTGCTTAGAAGATGTCCGTATCATGGATTACCTTTATGGTTGCAAGTTAAAAATTTTTATAACAAATTTGAAAGTGCTACAAAACAAATGGTAACGTAGTAACGAGAGGAATGTTAAATAATAAGACTTTTGAAGTAGCTCAAGAATTAATAGAGGAGATGTCTAAGAATAATTTTTAATGACAATTTAAACATAGTCAGTTAGTTAAAGTAGTAAGAATTCACCCAAGTGGACTCCTTATCCTCCATATCCACGTTGACAACTTAATTGGAGTTAACGAATAAGAAGATTGACAATTTAAATATGTTAAGTAATCCAACAGTGATAATGTATTATGATTGATTTGAGGGAAATCACGATAGCCAAGACTATAAAGTAAGTAACACTTTTACAAAGCTAGAGCAAACATGACATGTTTTGAGAGCCAATAACCCTATAGTAATATGTAAATTTAGGATGGAGATGGAATTTAAATTTTTCATGGAGCAATCAAGCAAATTTTCGACCACCTCCAACAAGATACCATCTATAACAACATAAGAAGAAGCCAAACTTGGAAGAATTGATGAAAAAGTTTAATTCTACATCATACACTCATTTCCAAAAATTAGAGACATCCTAAAGAAATTAAGAACTCCAATTTATAACTTAGAGAATCAAATTAAGCAACTTTGCAAAGTTAATTACAAAAATACTATAAGAAAGTTTAATAAAAAGACCATAAGAAAGCTTACCAACTAATACCAAGGTAAATCCACAAGAACATATGAAAGTAGTAACTCTAAGGAGTGAAAAGGAGTTCAAACTTGAGTTAAGGGAAAGATGACCACTAGTTATTGATGAGAAAACAAGTGAGAAAGAGATTAAGAAGTAAGAGAATGACGAGAAAAATTTTTCGGTAAGCGAATGATGAGAAAAATTTTTTGGTTAAAGAGTTTAAGTTATTACCACCATATTTTATAACATTAAAGTAAGCCAGTATTGATCCTCTATTCATTAAAATTTTTTAACTTTTAAAGAAATTTCATATTAACTTACCTTTTATTGAAGTTTTTTTATAGATAGTAAAGTATACCAAATTCTTAAAGGACATCTTAACCATCAAGAGGAAGTTAGACAAGCTATTAAACTTGACATTAACTGAAAAGTACTTTGTCATCCTTCAATAGAAGCTACTAAAGAAAATCAAGAATCTAGTGAGTTTTACTATCTCTTGTCTTATTTGTAGTTTATCCATAAATAAGGCTCTAGTTTATTTAGATGCAATTATTAATCTAATGCCTTATAAATGACTAAGAAATTAAGTTTGGGAGAACCTAAACCAAAACACATGAGTATTTAATTGATTAATAGGTCAATGGAGTATCTTAAAGGCATTATAAAAGATATGTTAGTTAAAGTCTTCATGTTCATATTCTTTGTTGATTTTATGATTTTGTATATGGATGAAGATGTAGATGCCTATTTAATCTTATGAAGACCTTTCTTAGTCATTTTTAAAGTTATAATAATAGATGTGTATGAAGAGAAGTTAATTCTAAGTGTAAAGGGTGAGGAAGTGATTTTTAAAATATTTGAAGCCATGAAATACTTTCTTAGTAATGATGATATATGCCATTATCTAGATTTTTTGGATTATATTATGTATTTTTTTTGCATGAATTTGTATATTAAGATTTATTGCAAATATGTCTAGAGCAAAGAGAAGGAATTGAATGAGAAAGCCCTTTAGTAAATAAACAAGATGGGTACCTGGAAGCTAGTGAGTATGTGGTATCATAAACAAGATTTTAGGAGATTAGTAGTAACATTAAGAAAAGATTAAGACCCTCTATTGAAAAGACATCGGTCTTAGAGTTAACAAGGTTGCCAAAACATCTCGAGTATGCCTTTCTAATAGAGAACTCAAAGCTGCCTATTATCATAGGTATAAACTTAAGTAAGGGTACCATGACAAGTTGCTATAAATTGTAGTGAAGCATAAGAAGGATATTGCATGGAAGATTTCAAATATTAGAGGCACCGATCCTTCCTTTTTCACTCATAAAATTTTAATTGAGGAAAGCAGTAAGACAATTGTCCACTTAGAGAAGTCTTAATCTAAATATAAAGGATGTTATGAAAGTTGAAGTAATTAACCTTTTAGATGTAGGTACTATCTACACCAATTTCTAATAATTTTTTAGTTAACCTTGTACAAGTAGTTCAAAAAAAAAGGAGGCATGTCAATGATTCCAAATGAAAATAATAAGTTTACTCCAATGAAGACTATCACTAAGTGGAGAGTGTATATAAACTATACGATTTTGAATAAGATAACACGAAAGGATCGCTTTCTACTCCCTTTAGTTGCTTAAATGCTAGAGTGACTTTCCAACCGTATTTACTATTACTCTTTGGATGGAATGTTAGAGTCTTTTCAAAATCTAATTGCTCCTAAGGATCATGAAAAGATGATATTCACTTTCCTTTATGATACATTTACCTATAAAATAATTTCTTTCGAGATGTGCAGTGCACTATTTACATTGCACTATTTACATTTCAATAGTGCATGATAACAATTTTTGATGACTTAGTAGAAGACTGTTAGGGGTCAAATTTATAGAGTTTTAATGGTTAATTTGTTGAATTATGATCCCTAATTCAGTGCTTAATTGTTGAATTTATATGTTATTATGTTTAATTTGCAGGATG
>JAOXYD010149232.1:0-10537 GCA_028565735.1 Pinacopodium congolense
TCTGAATCAAACTTAAACCAGTGAAAACAATAATTATCTTGAAGTATATGAATGTTCAAACTCAAAGATAACTCAAACAGGCCTACAAAATTTGAAAAAATGTTTAAACACAATCTAGAGACTTAAGAAAATTGAAAACTCCAATCACACAATTTTATAAACTGGTTTTATCAACTGAAATCGAGATTCAAGATAGAATAGTCTTAATAGAGACATTTTTTTATAGATGTAGGAGTTCTAGCTTTAATATGATGAAACAACTTCTCTAAAATGTAAAAGATAGATCAAATAAACTCTTAAACACTCAAGTAAGAGATTAGGAATAATTTCACATACCCAGAAACACAATATGACAACAAATAGATGAAAATAAATGCAGTAAAAATGTGAGCAGCATGAGACTTTTGAGAGATTCAGGAGGTTTAATCTGTTTTTGGAATGTCAAAAGAGTAAAAAATGATTTCTAGAGGATATATATATATATATATATAGTATCTGGAAGCTTAAGGAGGGTTTAAGAGGGTTTTTAAGCCGTTAGAATGAAGAATAAAAGTAAGACCCCGAAAGTAGAAACTAGTCGTTAGAGACAGAGCCTTCAACGACACCCTTTGAGTTCATCAACAACATTGTTAACAGATGAACATCTCGTCATTGAGAGTACTACAAACAAGAAGTACAACAGCATCTTTGGAGCTAACCGTTGAAGGAAGAACAGCTCGCCGTTTTACCTCTAGAAAATATGAAAAGACTCCAAACTAACTCCAAAACTTTCTATATAAGTTCCCAACAATAATTAAGACTTCAAACAACCTTTAAATCACATCTTAAGGCTATATGAATGATAAAAACTCATTAAACAAGTCAAAAACATGAAATGACCTTTGAAATGAAAAAAATATGAAGCTTTACATATTAAATCTAATGCATGATCAAAACTAAGCCCTTAGATTAATTGAACATCAAGTAAAACTTATAAACATATTTGAAACAACCTATCTAAGGTCTTGAACCTTCCAAATCATTTAACCTTGTATTATCTTCAAATTTGACCTTTAAACTCCAAGTTTTCCATATTGAATTCTTCTTGAAGCATACTTATCTTTGAGATTAACATCATAAACTTAAATCATTAGTAATCAAACATGTTTTGTTATCATCAAAACCAATATTGGAACCTCCCTTGGTTCAAAACAATCATTTAACTCCTAGAATTTCAACACCTCCCCTCAAGTTAGTGTATAAAAGTCGTACATGACCAACTTGCCATGACACTTTGAGAATACATGCTTTAAGATTTCTTTGGTCAAGATATTAACTAGTTGATCCTTAAAATAAATCTTGGGTGACTCTATAATGTTTCCATCTAATTTTTTCTTAATAAAAAATCTATCAACATTAACATACTTGGTTTGATCATGTTAGATAGGATTGTGAGCTATATCACATGTAACTTTATTATCACAATACAATCGAGTTGATTGCCTAAGTGGGTATTGCAGATCTTGTAACATCAATTTTAACTATAAGGCTTCATATAGTCCAATTTCCATACCTTTGAATGCAAACTTCTGTTAGGCCAAAAATTTCAATTCCTTGATCTAGAAGCTTTGATCCTAAGAAAATATTCCAAGTAACTGAGATCTTTCATTTTAAATTCTTTAGACAATTATTCTTACGAGGCATTCATTTCCTTTGGTTCATTTCCTGTGACTATTATATTATTTGCATATATAATATGAGGAGTAATTTTACCTTACCCTCTCTTTAAAAAAAGAGAGTATGATTTGAATTGCTTTGATAATATGCAAAAGCTATCATGAATTTTATAATTCTTCCAAATCATGCTCTTGAAGACTATTTTAACCTATATAATGATCCCTTCAATCTATAGGCTTTTCCATTCCACCTTTTCCATTCTACCTTGTTAATGCCATACACTTAATGGAAGCTCTATAAAGATTTCTTTAAATAATTCACATGAAAAAAGGAACTTATTACATCAAATTATTATAATGGCTAATCTAGTTTGTTAGCTGGGGACAGTAATACTCTAATGATATTTATTTAGCCATATGAGCAAATGTTTTTATATAATCAATTTCGTAGGTTTGTGTGTACTTTTTGTTACCAATCTTGCTTTAAACTGTGTAATTATTCCAATTGCAAGGATTTCGTTTCATCATCCATTGCAGTTTTCCACCTTAGATCAGCTAAATCTTCCTATACAACTATTAGGAATAACTATAATAGATAATTGATTAACAAATGAATCATTTAATTTTGATAGGATGTAAGTTGACACATAATAAATTAAAGAATATTTAACTTTAATTTAAATTTCAAGTTTATATATGAGGTTAAGAATAGATTTAGTGAGACATTCTGGTAATTATTTTCTAGGTGGTTCAAGTTCTAAAACAGGAACATCCTCAGCAGATGAGTAGTGTGGTAAGTTTGGGACTCAAACTCATTTTTTATTAATTGACTTATAGTTTCTGACTCAACCATCCTTTCATTCTCTAAATTATCGGTAACACCATTATTAAGAACTTGACACACCCATTGAAATTAATAATCTAAAATCTAAATTTCTTCTTAGTTTAGAGGAAGATAGTACTCGTGCCTATTTTGATTTATAGCATATCTAAGAAACATACATCTAACTTGCCACATTGATGTCTATAAATATGTATAAATAATATACATCCAAAGATACAAGGAGATATATTTGTTAATGATGGAGCAAGTACAATGTTATTAAAAGATTGAAGTGGTGTTTAAAAGTTGAGAGATTGTAAAGGAGTTTGATTTATTAAATATGCTACATAAGAGAGTGCTTCTCTTAATAGGACACTGGCATATGAACATAAATTAGTCAAACATGAATAGGTATAATAAATGCCAATTTTTTTTATCTTGGCCACCCCATGTTTTGGAGTGTATCAACACATGTAGTTTAATTAATAATTTTGTGTTCATCCAAATAATGCTTTAATTTATAGTTTTGATACTCTATACTATTATCATGTTGAAGAATTTGAATTTTTCCTTTGTATTGAATCATAATGAGTTTGTGGAATTTACAAAAAGAATAGATTCACTTAACTTTTGGAATTCATTAAGCATACCCAAGTTATTATAGTATAATCATTAACAAAAGTAACAAACTAACGAGATCACCCTAAAGTTGGAATTTTATATGGAATTCATATATCAAAAGAACAATCATAAAAGGGAAACGAATTTTATTTAAACTTAGTGATATGAATTTTAATGATTTTTTAAAGTTAAAAAACAATATAGTGAAAAATAAAAGCATCAATATCTTTCAAAAAAACTACAGAATGACCTTTTAAGATATCTTAATGATGTATGTCCCAATCTTTGGTATTATAACCAGATTTCAACTTCATTCTTCTCCTTCTTCTAATTATCCATTACCAAAACTTGATTCAACTTATTAGAACTATTTAATGTAATTCGAAGTAATATAAATTCCCTCACTTAATGCCACTACCAATTGTCTTATTTATTCAAATTTCCTTAAATAAACAAACGTTAAGCCTAAAAACAATAATACATGTCCAAGTATTATAATAGCACCTACTTAATACAACAACCAATTGTCTTATTTGTTCAGTTGCCCTTAAATAGATAAAAATTGGGCTTAAAAACCAGAATACATGATAAGGCTGTTGTTATTTGAAAGAAATATAATATATTATAATTTAAAGAGAGGATGACTAAAAAAAATCTAGGTTTAAAGTGTTAGTGAGAGTTATAGATAACTCTCCTATAATTAGGACCTTGTTACCATTAGTTGTAAAAAGAATATTTTGTGAGAATATTCTAAGCTCTTTAACCTATCTAGAATCAAATGTCACGTGATTTGAAGCATCAAAATCAATTATCCATGTATTGTTACAAGTAGGTTTAGAAATGATAAAAGCGTTACCATCATTTCCAATAATTGTTATTAGTTTCGAAGTTATTGTCTCAACATCATCCTCTGTTTTAGTTTTACCAAGGCAGTAATTAAGGTGCTCTTGGGATTCCTTCTTCGAGGTACTTGATTATGGTCCCACCATTCCGGATGGGTTCAAATCAACAATCTTTGGTATAGTTGGGCTTGTTACAATAAGAACATTGATAGGTAAACTAGCCAACATCATTGGTTATCTTTTTCGAAGAATCTCTCCATCATTATGTTCTAAATAATTATCTAATCTAGGAAGAAATATATGCACTCTTAGTCTTTTAATAGAATTTATATATGTTTCCACATCATTAAGACCATTTATGACAACTTTATCTCAATGATCTAATTCTTGAAAATTTTCAGTTTGTTCTCCATAGTATTTAGAGATGGATTTACCATTGAGTTTTGAAATTACTGATTTATGGTTTAAGGCAAAGAGTTATAATTCATCATTTCCATCATAAAAGGCCTTTGACAATGCACTCCAAATTTCATAGGTAGTGGGTAGGTGTAAGTATCGTTTTATGATATTTGGGCTTGTAAAAAACAAAGGTATAGAAAAACGACTATATTTCAATCTTATATTGCACACACTATACATGTATTTTACAACATATCTATACTAATATGATGCAACCATTAAGCCTATAATCAAGCATATAGGCAGGCCTAAATATTTTAAACATATATGATATCATATCTATTACATATTCATATAATAAAGAATAGGAATACTAGAATAATATTTGTAACACTCTCCTTTAAGTTAGAGCATAGATGTTAACCATGTATAACTTATTATAAATATATTTAACTTGTACTCTGTTCAAAGTTTTTGTAAAAATATCCCTAAGTTGTTCTTCATTTTTACCATATCTTACATAGATCAAGTTTTATTAGATTTTTTTTAACAAAGTGAGAGTATATATCAATATGTTTGGTACATTCATAGAACATGCGATTACAAGTAATATACAGAGCAACTTAATTATCACATCGTAAATTTGTTGGGATTGAGACTTTAATGCCAATTTCTATTAGGAGCTAATATATCAAAATTATTTTACATATTGATTGTGCTATAGCTTAATAGTTAGATTATGCACTGGATTTTGATACAACTTGTTATTTCTTACCTTTTCTTAATATTTAATTTCTTCTAACAAATACACCATAGCTTATTGTAGGCCTTCTATCAATCTAAAGATCAGTTCAATCAGCATATGAAAAGTATTTAATATGAGTATCTCCATGATTTTTATATAATATTCCTCTACTAAAAGCTCCCTTTAAGTAATATCAAATTTGCTCTAAGGCAGCCCAATGATAAATGAGTAGAGAAGACATAAATTAACTTACAACACTTAAAGAATATGAAATATCTAGATGAGTTAGTGTATATTTAGCAAGGTATTCAAATAATTCTCCATCATGTATGAGTTGTAAATTAGGAATTATTAGAGTACTGCATGGTTTAGCCCCTAATTTTCTAGTCTTAGCTAATAGATCAAATCTATATTTTCTTTTTGATTGAAAAATACGTTTCCTATTCCTTATTAGTTCTACTCCCAGAAAAGATTTCAAATCTCCTAAATCTTTAGCCTAAAATTGACTGTGAAGGAAGGATTTCAAAGATGATATGCCTTTAGGATCACTTTCAATAATGATAATATCATCCATATACACAATAAGAAGAATGATGATAAATTTTGGCTCTTTATAAAAATATTGAATGATTAGATTTATTCTTAGTCATGCTGAATCTTTCCATTACCTAATTGAAATTTCCAAACCATACAGGAACTTTGTTTTAATTCATTCAAAGATTTGCAATGATGATAGGCTTTCCCACTCTCCCCTTGAGCAACAAATCCAATTTTTGCTCTACATACACTTCTTCATGAAGATCTTCATGTAAAAATGCATTCTTGATATCTAGTTGGCATAAGGTCAAGTTATAAGTGGCGACCACATATATGAATAAATGAATAAAGTTCATTTTAGCAATAAGAGAGAAAGTATTAGAATAACTGACGCTATAGGTCTAAGCATATCCTTTATTATAAAACCATGCTTTAAGTCGAGTGATATATCTATCATAATTAACTTTTATTGTAAATAGCCACTTACAACTAATAGCCTTCTTTCCTATAGGCAAGGTCACAAAATTCCATGTACCATTAACATCTATGGCATTCATCTCTTCAATCATATCATCACACCATCCCGAATGGGATAACACGTCATATATTGCTTTAGAAATAGTCACAAAATCTAGGGAGGCAATAAAAGATAACACTCAATTATAAGAAACATATGATGAAATAGGATAAATGCGTTGACATTTTCCTTTGTAAAGGGCAATTATGAGATCAAAATCATCAATTTTTAGATTTATTGTCAAAGAATACATAGGTGTTGAACTTCTATTAGAGTGATCTCATCTTCTAGAATAAACTAGATGAATATGTTATGGTTGATATGTAGTAGTATGAGGGTTAGAAATGACGCCAGGGGTTTGATAAGTAATTTGATATGCTAATAATTCATCATATATATGATCAGAGGGTAAGGAAACAAAAAAATGAGGATATGTTCCAAAAATGTAACATTAATTGACATAAGATATTTTTTAAGAGTAAGAAAGTAACATCGATGCCTCTGTTATAGATGTTAATAGTTTAAGAAAACATATTTTAAAAATTTGGGATCTAGTTATGTCATTTGGGGATGGAAATCTTGCACAAAACAAATATTACCAAATATTTGTGGTGAAAAAGGAAACAATGATTTAGTAGGAAACGGTATATGATAAGAAATCTCGCCTTGAAGGCAAAATGATGGCATGCAATTGATCAGGAAATAGGGTGTGAAAATAGTATCAGCCCATATTTGTTTTGGAACATATATATGAAAAAGGAGTGCTATAGCTATTTTGACAAGATGGTGATTTTTATTTTAACAACACCATTTTGAGATGGTGAGTCAACACATATAAAGCTTGATAAAGGATGCCATTCTATAGTATGCATGCTTGGAATGATATTGAGAATTATTCTTTGGCATTATCACTCCTTAAAGTTTTAATAGATACATTAAACTAAGTTTTGTTTTAACACAAAAGATAGTAAAATGGGCAAACAAATCTAAATAATTTTTCAATAAGTAAAGCTAAGTTATATGAGAGAAATTATCAATGAGGAGTAAAAAAATATTGAAACCATCTTTTAGATATAATAGGACATAGACACTAAACATTGGAATGTATTAACTCAAAGGAAAACCTAGCTTAGTTAAGAACCCGAGGAATTGAAGACATATGTTTAGTAAACTGACAAAACTCATAATTTAAAGCAGAGATATTGTGAAATTGAGGACATATATTTTTTAGCAAAGGTGAAGAGGGATGTCCTAATCGACAATGAGCTTTAAAAGGTATAGAGACCCTTGAACAAGCAATAGGTTATGGTACCTAAGTATCTAAAATATAGAGACCACCAGAGTTAAGTCCTTTAGAAATAATCTTATTTTTCATAAAATCCTAAAAAAAAGACAATAATTAGGAAAAAAATGAGATACAAAAATTTAGGATTTGACTAAGTTTACTCACTAAAATTAAACTAAAGGAAAACCTTGGTAAATTTAAGACAAAGGACAAGGAAAGGAATATAGTAGGATTAATAATTCTAGAACCAAATGACAAATGAAGCAAATCCCTTAATTAAAGTAACATAAGATGGTGAGGAGGTTTTCTAAAATATAGGAAAAAGGATAGAATTACTGGTTATATGGTATGAGGCACCAGAATCAATGACCCCTTAGGAGGAAAAGGAAAGAAGACATGTGAATGTGTTTCTTAATTTGGTAATCATTGTAACCAAGTGAGATTAACCTTTTAATGCTTCTTGATACTAGGTAAATTTAGCAAATTTTTATGTAGAAATTGTAATTATTTGCTTAATAGAAGAGGTCGGTATAGAATTGGTTACAACATGTGTAGAATGGAACTTTTAAGATTGATTTTGCAGTTTACGATAGGACCATTTGGTATGACCAGGTTCATGACAATAGTAACAAACAAATCCTCTTTAGATCATGATTCCTCCATTCCCAATGTCTTTTCCCTCCTTCTCTACTAGGATTCTTATAAGAAAAGTTCATAGTATCAAAGTCATGACGATGACGAACTATAACATTAGAGTTTTGAGGGTTGAATGTCATATTAACATTTGTCTAAAGAAATTGAGAAAAAAAAACTTTATGCAAAGAATAAATTTATGCAATAGAGAGATTTTAAGACTTAACAATTTCAAACTGAGGATTAAGACTTGCTAAAAAATGCATGACTGTCATTTGGTCCCATTGAACTTGCTGAAACTTAATATAAGGATTAAAGGGTAATAAGAAATTCAGTTCTTCATATGACTTTTTAAAATCTATAAAATATAGTCAAAGAGATTGTCTTTTTATTCAAATGGAGAATTAAGTCCTACTAAAAAACTTATGACTGCCATTTACTCCCATTAAGCTTGTTACTCCCATTAAGCTTGATAAAAAGCTTGTTTATCAAGACTAAAGGAAAGCAAGATATTCAATTTTCAGATGTTTTCGTAAAATTCATAAAATGTGCATGAAGAGATGGGTCTTGTTATGGGTGCCAAACTGAAAAGTTGATATTCATAGAGCTAGTTCGGTGATCACTAGAAATGGGTTATTCAAAAGCTCCTTAAATTTTTTCAACTAATCAAGTGAAAAAGAAGAAGAAGAAGAAGATTTATGCTCACTAGGTAGAACTCAAGTGACCAAAAGAGAGATAAGCAAAGAATGGCTCTAATACCATGTAGAAAATAAAGTTATAAAAAAATGACTGTATTTTAGTCTTGTATTACACGTACTATACATGTATTTTACTAAATATTTATACTAATAGGATGCTACTATCAAGCTTACAATTAAGTATATAGTCAAGCCTACATATTTGTAATAGATATGATATCATATCTGCTATAGATTCACACATTCAAGAATTGTAACACTAGAATCATATCTGTAATAGGGCTAATAGACATTAACAACCTTTTGACCTTTTGATTTTCAGCATATCACTGCTTATATATATGTCTTTCAATTTTGTAGGTGATTTCATCTTACCATCAACATACGAGAGTTTTTCCCTTTCAACAATATGCATGTCCATAAGTTATAACTAAACATCATGGTTTAATTCAGTAAGGATAATTCATGCATCGAAAGCACCTTTGGACTTAATGATAATAGGGGTTAATTTTGATTCAGACTATTTAACATCATTTTCACTCATATTTATGTATATCAAGGAAGATATATTGGCTCTAATACCAAGTTAAAATATGAGAGAAACTTGGAATTAAAGAAGTCGAATTATAACAGAAAACATTTATTTTTGAATATCTTAATTATAAAAAGAAGATACACATATATATATCATATAAGAATATTGTTAAAATAGAAGCTAATCAATACTAATAAATGGATAAATTTAATTGAAGATAAATAAAATTATAGTTATACAATCTTATAAATCATGATAGAATATTTTATAAATCAAACTTATAGAACCAAGTGTGAAGCCATATGTTATTTTAAAAATCTAAGGCAACTTAACTTCTGCGTCTATTATATATTAAATCAAACATTTTTTAATGTACTATTGCTCTAACATTAAACATTATTTTCACCATTAACTTCGGTCAATTTGCATATGCTATCTTATGAATCATATGTATAGCATGGCTCTTAACCATTATTGATGTATCTTTTTTAAAACTTGGATCCATAGACTATTCCTAAAAATGGATAATTGGATTAAGAGGATGTTAAGACTGTTTTTGTATAGACTATTGAAAGTCCAAAAGCTAAGGAGTTTAATGATTGGCACTAAGAATAGATGAAAATTTTTAAATCGCTTAGTAGAAGGGGAGTGGTGCTCTATTGACATGTTAGGGCTAAGCAACTTGTTGGAAATTCCCCTAAACTTATGTATATTAATGTGGTAAATTTGGAATCTCACTTGTAATAAACAAAAAATAAGGAAATAAAAAAATGAGCTGTTATAGACTGGAATTGGTAGGAACTGGCAAAGAAACATGAAAAGAAAATTCTTATAGACCGGAATGGGGGCAAAGCAAACAATCATATAGATGCATTATAGCCTCAATTGTTATCTCATAATCCCTAAATGACACCTAAGAGGGGGTAAATTAGGTTTTAAGAATTTTTAAGCAAAAAATACAAAAACAAGAATATGATAACAATAAATTTAATAATTTGCGGAAGCTAAATAAAAAAATAAATAACAAATAGATCAAATGAACTTGAACTTATTGAAAATAAAAATAAGTAATACAAACGATAAATTTGATAACAACTTACAAACTCCTTTTTGGCTCAAGGATAACTCACTTTTCTTTTTCAAAGTTCAAGAATAACCTTATGAAAAATTCTTTTTATAGGCTTAAGAATAACATCAAAATACTCCTTTTTAAAGGATCAAGAATAATCTTACAATTACAAAGTAAC
>JAOXYD010149243.1:0-10536 GCA_028565735.1 Pinacopodium congolense
TTATGATTGTTATGATTTTTTTAATGTATTGGAACTAATTTTCTCATACGAATTAGATTGTTATGTAACCCTAAGATCTAGTGTTACAGAAACCATTGGACTACAGGAAAGACTCATAAGGTTGTGCAATAAAGGTGGTTGGGAACAATTTGTTCCAATGGATTACCTAGTCTTTTATGAATTGACCCTTGAGTTATTTACATCTCTACGTTTTGATTCTGATACTCTGAACAAAGTTTGGTTTAGATTTAGAGGTCAAGCACATAAGTTAGATGATAAACTATTCAATAGAATTTTGGGGTTTCCTAAGGAACACATAATGGATACATATCAAGATTTTTCACTTAACAACTGTTGGCACTATTTGACTGAATTACCTGATTTTAATGTGAAAAATGCTTCAAATGCTAATATTCTTAGTCTAGAACGTTTTTTACTACATAAGTTTATTTGATATATTGTTTTCTCAAAGACACAAGGTAACAAGTGCTCAAATAGGGAATTATTTTTGTTTTGGTGTGTGGAGGAAAAGATTAAGTTACATATGCCCTTCTATTTTATTCAAGCTTTGATGCATTCGGTGACTAAGAGGGGTAATTATTTAGGCTTAGGGTATCTAGCCATCCCCGTAGCACAATACTTCAATATTGATATTACTGGTCTAACCCCTGTTTCTTGTTAGTAGTTTGATATTCCTTAGTTGTGACAATAAGAGATATTGTGACACAGTAAAATGAAACTCCAGGATCCTTGAACTCAATCTGCAGTTAAACACAGGTTCTCCAGTGAAACTTTGAATCCTAGGGTTGCTTCCCCCTCCAATGATACTTCAAATGATGACTCTAACAAGGGATTGAAAAAAGTGTATAATCGCCTTGAGAATCAGAATCACTAAACGTAGCAACAATTTGATATAATGAATGAGCAAATGCAAATGATTAGGAGGCGCCAGCACTACCTCGAGTGAAAAATTCCCAAGTCTTGGCATTACAAGGACTACAAGTGCCATCCCTGTCTCCAATTCCCCCACCCTCTCCATAAGTTCTCTTACTCTCCCTTTAGTTATTTGTTTCTTGTGTTTGTTTGTTTATTTCCTATTGTGTTTTTTTATGTTTTATTTCTTTTGTGATTTTATTTTAAGTTTATGTTTTGGTACGCCTATTCATACATTGAGGATAATGTATCCTTTAAGTGTGGTGAGGTAGCTAATTTTTTTTATTTGTCTAATTGTTAGTGTTTGCTTTACATCTTGGCATGTCATGTAGGTTGCATATTAGGGTGTAGTTTTAGGAGTGTTAATTTCCCTTACATTTTAACCTTTATGATGAATGTGTTGCCATGAGTTCTATCATAGTAGTTAGAATGGGATTGAGATGCATGCTTGAAGTTGAATTATACCACTTGGATAAAAGGTGAATCATGTTGCGTGGTTTAAGTAGTTGGTCACATAAAATCACCCAGAAGTTGATAGTTGAGTGATCAGGTAATGTATAGAAACGTGATGGATCTTTAATAGAATATAGTGAGGAATTAAGCTTATATAACTCTATTCTATAGTAATTTCATTCCTGGTGTGTGTGATACTCCTATAGGTAGTTACCTTTAGAACTTGCTTTAAGCCAATTTGAATCTACTAGATAGATGCTTCATGGAAGTGATTAAGGTACTTTTTCTTTTAAATCGTTAGTTTAAATGACTATACTATGTCATTGTCCCTTGCAAACCCTTTTGAGCCTTTGACCTCTTTGTTTCTTAAAGTTAACACCCCCATTTTAAAACCTCAAGCCCCATTAACGTACCCAATCACAAGTTTAATAGAATACTAAGTATGTATTAGTCTGGAATTTTAGCTAAATTTTTTGTTTTCTGAAAAGTTTTAAGTAGTCTTTAGCACTTCTAGTCTTACACGTAGCTACTAGTGTTGATTTTTTGTTTTTTTGTTTTTAAATAAAAGAGAAAGAGAAAAGAACAAAATAAAATGAAAAAAGAGAGGAGAAAAGCAAAGAGTAGCATAGAGTAACAACAAAAAAGTGTAGAGTAGTAGTTATATTCATATGTATATCTCATAAATTTATTTTGCTGTCCCTTTGCATACTTAGTGCTTTATGACTACTTGTGAAGAACCCTTCAAACCCTTTTGGACCTACCTTAACCTCAATCCCATTACAATCTGAAACAAAGTCCTTTTGATCTATTTTTACATGTAATCATTGTAGAGGAGAATTGATGTATTTGTAAGGCTATGGTAGTGTGCTTTCTTATAAGGAGTTTGGAGAGAAACACGAACCCCTAAACACTTGAGTGAATTCGACGAGGAAATCCCACTTGATTCTATGCTTGCCTTTGATCAATGGTGTCATAAGTTGAGTTTGTTTACATGTATTGAAGAAAATGAGTTATGATGCATATAGTAGCTTGACATTTGAGTCGGTCAAATTTTCAAAGATTGTGTATTCTTGATCTTTGGTAAAAACACATTGATAGGATGTTGTGGTTGTGTTTGATTTTACTTGAGGACAAGCAAAGGCTTAAGTGTGGAAAAGTCAATAAGTGTGTTTTAGGTTGTGTTTTTTTGTTGTTTTCTATTTGTTTTAAGTTTTTTTTTGTGTTAGCATTAGTTTACTTGTTCTTTTTCATATTTTGCATCTTTTCATGATCTTAGATGTTTTTTATTGTTTCTTTTGATTGTCTAGTGTTTGAAGGTAAATTTTGAGCTATTTTGGGGATGGTTTGATGTACTTTAGTGGTGGATTGTGCAAGTAGCATAAATTCCGCTGGAGATGATGTTTTAGGTATTTTGGATGACTTATTAGGCACATTAGAGAACTCAAATGGTAATGAAATTTAGAAGGGAGCATGATTTAGATGTGAGAAAGGTGCAGTTAAAATTTCAAGTCAATCGGAGGTTCGGACCGGAAGTTATGGCTGAAGGAGTAAAGAGTGTTCGAAGTTGATAGACGGAGGTGTTGTCACGATCATGGTAGCCTCCAGAAAAAAAAATCTCTATAACGATCGTGACAGCAGGAAAGGCCTGTTCAAATGAAAAACATGGGATTTTAAGTTGTTTGACCCTCCTTTTGACCTACATAAGGTCTCTAAACCCTAGGAGTCTCCCTTGATTATTAATATATCACCCAAAAGAGGAAAGGAGGCAGTTTTTGGTGGCTAGCCAAGAAGAGAAACAAGAATATACTTTTAGAACAGTGGTGACAACCTAAATACCCAAATTTTCAATCTTGTTGAAGTAGAGAGGAGGAGTTATTGACTTTACCCAATTTTTATTCTTTCCTCTTTATTACTTTTTAACATGAAAAACATGGATTTTTTTGGATTGTTAATGATTATGAGTAGTTAAACACTTTATAGGAGTTATTTTTAAACTATTTGTGGAACTTTTGTGTTTTTAATTCAATGAATGATGCTTTATAATATTTATTGTAGTTATGCCATTCAATAGATCGAGGGGTTGAGTTTGGGAATTTGATTTAGGTAGTGTAATGAGAGTTAGCTCCCAATGGACCTAGAAATATTCTGGTTTTCCAAATAGTTGAAAAGAGATCT
Organism: Pinacopodium congolense; assembly: GCA_028565735.1. Classification (NCBI taxonomy): domain Eukaryota; kingdom Viridiplantae; phylum Streptophyta; class Magnoliopsida; order Malpighiales; family Erythroxylaceae; genus Pinacopodium; species Pinacopodium congolense. Next base: position 3,562 of record JAOXYD010149243.1, read on the forward strand.
TGGCTATTTGCTAAAAATCACCAATAGGAGTGCTTAAAATCTAGTTAATTCGTTAAGAGAAGTTGGTAAGTCTAGAGATAACTTAATTGATTCTAATCCATTTCAATTAGGGTCAACTAATTATGCCTTAAGAAAGGGTAATTAAAAATTAGGAAATCTTTAATCAAGCATACTTAGAATAAGAACACAAAAGGGAAGCAAAATAGGGATAAAATAACTGCTAATCTTAAGCCTTGGTTAATAAATTACTACACTTTATTTCAATTGGTTGTTTATTGTTAGTTTAGTTAATTTTAATTTAATTTTCAGTTTATTAATCATTTGAAATTGTTTCTTAAACAAAGTGCAACATAAATTAAATGATTACTAAACTCAATCTATGTGGGATCGATATCCGCTTCATTGCTACAAGTTATGACCGGTACACTTGGGGTATTATAGCGTAAAACAAGTTTGATAGATTTGTGAAATCTTCATCAATATCAAATTTCAACTCAATTAGAGGTGCGTAGAAGAACTTATAGCCGAAATATTGAAGAGTGACAAAAGCTAGATTTGTGCAGTGCACGATCATGCACAGGAGCAATCGTGACATTACTTGGAGAACAACTTTCTGTCAACCTCGTGCATAGCAAAGATGAGCCTATGATGTTAATAACAGGGGATTTTATGACTTGGAAGCCACTTTTGGACATGTTTAAGGGTTAGAAACCTTAGGAAACTCAACACATCACCTGAGGACATACCAAAGGAGGTAATGGAATGGTTTTTGTGGCCACCCAAAAGAGGAAATATCGTTCACCTTGGGAATCATCAAGAAACATAAACTTCTAGGTATTCTAACATTGAGGGAGTGAAGAGAAGAGTTCCAAGCTTTATATAGTTTTATTATTTTCTCTCTTTTCCATTTTTTTATTGAAAACAAGTTAGTTGATGCATTTATCGTTTTCATGAGTGACTAAACTCTTTATAGGAATTACACTTAAACTATTTTATGAAACTCTTGCTTATTTATTTAATGAATGAATGTCATGTTTATTATTCCTATACCTTACAATAGATTGAGAGATTGAGCTAGGGAATTCGTGTTGGGTTGTACAATGATAGATGGCACCCAATAGACCTATAAATATTAGGTTTTTACATGGTTAAAGAGAGATATTTACTATTTTTGATTATTAACTATAGGATTGCTTCACATCTAGTTAAAAAAGGTTTTTTAGATTAAGAATTTGTAAGAATAACTCTATCTTATTTCAACTAGGGACAACTATTTACACCTTGAGAGAGGGTTAATAAACTTTAGCAAATCTAAGTTCAAACATAATTGAATTAATAAGCTAATAAGGAAACAAAATAGGGATAGAAGTAATTCCTAGTCTTAAACCTTGAAGTTCTAAATTCCTGCATTTTGTTCCTTTGATTTTTCATTGTTGGTTTGTTTAACTTTGATTTATTTTTTAGTTATTGTTGTTTGAAATTATGCCTTAAACATAGTTTAAACTTAATTGAGTGGTGACTAATTCCAATCCTTGTGGGACAATATTCACTTATATTATAAGTTACGATCTGTGCACTTGCGGTATAAGTATAAAACAAGTTAATAGTTTGTTAAGCGAATGCATTAACAAGTTTTTAGCGTCGTTACCGAGGATTGGTAGTTAGCATATTTTTTGGTTTGGGTGATTTTGATTTAATGATTTTTTATACTTTTCCTTGTATAATTATAGGTGCACGAACATAAGGAGCGCACAAAGGTTCGTCAAGCTAAGTGAAGAAGAACTTTTAGATATCACAAGGCACAAGATAGAATCAAGAAGAGCTAGGAACTAAGAAAGGATTCAAAAAAATATGGCAAAAGAAGGTTAACACGGGGGAGGTTAAAAGACACTCATAGACTTTACGAGGCCAGGGTTTAACGCTAACTAACAAGGAATCATAACTCCTCTTATGCAAGCAAACAACTTTGAGATTAAACTAACTTTGCTGAACATGCTTCAATCAAGCTTCCAATTCTATGGTTTGGAAAATAAGAATCTGAACACACATCTAGAAATTTCTTGGAGATTTGTGACACTTTTAGGTACAATGGATTGTCAGAGGATGTGGCTAAGATGAGGTTGTTTCCATTCACTTTAAAGTATAGTGCTAAAGAATGGTTAAATTTTCTCAACCTTAAGAACATTACAACTTAGGAGCAACTTGCACAAGCATGCTTAGCCCAAGTACTTCTCATTGACGAAGACCACAAGAATCATCAAAGAGATCAAAATTTTCTAATAATATGATGGGGAGTCCTCATATGAGGCATGGGAGCATTTCAAAGAGTTGCAAAGGAGATGTCTACACCATAACCTTCCAAGGGATTTTCTCTTACAAAAGTTTTACAATGGACTGACCCAAAGCATAAAAGGAACCATAGTTGTAGTGACTAGAGGTTCTCTTATGAGAAAAACAATTGATTCAGCCTATGATCTTTCAGAGGAAATTGTGAACAATAGTTGTCTATGGTTGAACGAGAGAGGTAACCAAGGATTCAAAGAGCAAAAGGGTATGATTCCAATTGACTCGATGACATCCCTTCAAGCATAAATCTTGGCTTTCACCAAGCAATTTAGTAACATGTAAGGAGCTTCCTCATCTTCACTTAAAGTAATGGAACTCCGGTGTGACTTATGTGGACAAGACAGTCACATTGCTATCGACTGCTTCATAATAGAGACGAATAGAGTTGAAGTCAATTACATGGGAAAAAAATAAAGAGATAATAATCCTTATTCTAATACTTGTAATCCGAGGTGGAAAAATCACCTAAATATTTCTTGGAATACTAACAATGTAGGAGGAAATGTGAGAGCACAAGTAGTCCCCCCCCCTGGGATTTTCCAATAAGATTGACTTGGATCTTTAGAGAACAACATAGACAACTCAATGGATGTCTTGGGATCCAAGTTTGCAAATGAAGAAGAAGGTCAAAAGTAGATGGAGGTAAATTTTGATCAAATAGTAAAGAACCATTTATCCTCCACTCGCTAATGCTTTATTTTCTAAAAATGTGGGGAGCCTTCCGAGTAATATTGAATCCAATCTAAGGGAACAGCTCAAGGCCATCACACTTAGGAGTGGAAACCAATTAGAGGAAACAAAAGAGAAAGGTAAGGACACCAATAAAGAAGGTCAAAAGAAAGAGAAGGGTAAGGAGAAAAAAGATGAGAAGCAAGATGAGAAAGAGTAGGAGCAAACTTCCATCCCTCGACCACCATACAAACCCAACCCTACCTATAAAGAATCAAGCAACATAAAGTGGATGCAAAATTCTCCAAGTTCTTGTAGAATTTTATGAAGTTTCAAACCAAGTTGTCTTTGTTTGAAGCATTGGAGAGCATGCTTAAGTACGTTACGTTTTTAAAAGGCATCTTGATTCATAAGCGTATTTGGGGGAACAATCAAACAGTGGTGTTACCTGAAAGTTCCAACTCAATTATCTCTAGTCACATGCCTTGCAAATTATAAGATCCAGGGAGTTTTACTATACCTTATGTTATTAGTAATTTGGAGTTTCAAAATGTTTATGTAATTTAGGTGCGAGTATTAACTTTATGTCTTTGTCAATTTTCAAGAAATTAAGGTTCGGAGATGTGAAATGAACTTAAATGCTCATCCAACTAGTAGAGCAATCCATAAAAGAGCCATATGGAGTGGTATAGGATGTCTTGGTAAAGGTAAAATTCATTATTCCAGTTAACATTGTGGTATTGGATTTTGAAGAAGATAGGAACTGCCCCTTGATATTAGGGAGGTCCTTTATGAATACTGGTAGGGCTTTAGTGGATATGCATGAAGGGAAGTTGGTATTGAGAATTAGGGATGGGAGAGTGGAGTTTAATATGAGTAAGTCTTTGAAGAAACTTGTAGAAGGTAATAACTACATGAAAATTGATATAGTGGATGAATGTGTGAAAGAAGTAGCAGAGCAAGTTGATGAAGTTTTCAAAATGCAATGAGATGAGAGTGTGAGCCAAGAGGGGTTGGATGAGAAGATTGAGTAAGAAACTTTGGAAAGGTTTCAACTCTACATAGACAAGCCACCTATGCTAGAGTTGAAACCTTTACCTTCTCACCTTAGGTACACTTTCTTAGGCAAAGAAAACACCCTACCCATCATTTTATCCATTCAATTTTACTTAGATCAAGAGAAGATAGTGGTAGAGGCTACCAATAAGAGGATGAGAGTTATGGGTTGGTCAATTTCTAATATCAGAGGGATTATCCCTAGTGTAGTGATGCATCGAATCAATATTAAAGAAGGGTGTAAGAAGGTGAGGGAAGGACAAAAAAGGTTGAATTCGAATTTGAAAAAGGTTATCAAGAAATAGGTTATGAAGCTTTTAGATGCAGGAATCATATACCCAATCTCAAATAGTGAGTGGGTAAGCCCGATTTAGTGTGTGCCTAAGAAGTAAGGTAAAAAGATTTCCACTAGGACCATCACCGGTTGCAAAGTATGTATAGACTTTAGGAAGCTCAATCTGGCCACCAAGAAAGATCATTCTCATTTACCTTTTGTAGACCAAATGATTGACACAGTAGTGGGGCATGCTTTCTATTACTTCCTCGATGGTTATTCAGGTTATAACCAATTCTTCATCTACCTAAAAGAGCAAGAGAAGACAACCTTCGTTTTCCCTTATGGAACTTTTTCATATCGGAGAATGTCATTTGGTCATTGCAATTCACCTGCTACCATTTAAAGGTGCATGATGGCCATCTTTGCGGACATAAACGAAGATATTATGGAGGTATTATGGATGATTTTTCTAGTTTTGGAGATTCTTTGACCATTGCTTATTTAATTTAGATAGGGCTCTCTAGAGATGTGAAGAGTCCAATTTAGTTATAAATTATAAGAAATTTAAATAGGAGTTTTTTTAGGCTATAAAATCTCGCACAAAGGGATCGAAGTGGATCAAGCCAAAATACAATTTTTAGACAAACTCCCATCTCCTACCAACATCAAGGTCATTTGAGCATTCCTAGGCCATACCGGGTTCTATTGATATTGTATCAAGGATTTGTTTAAATTGCTAAACCCTTAATGAATTTGTTGATTAAAGATGTGCCTTTTGATTTTGATGCTAATTGCTTACATGCTTTCAATACGTTGAAGAAGGCACTTATATCCACACCTATCTTAACGTCACTATTTGGTTATTAACTTTTAAGGTCATGTGCGATGCAAGTGCTCATAATATCGAATGTGTACTTGGCCAAAGGAAGGAGAAGAAGCTACATGCCATCTACTATGCATATAAGACCTTGGCAAGGGCTCATTTGAATTCTACTATAACCAAAAAGGAACTACTTGCAATGGTGTTTTTTTTGGATAAATTTTATTAATATCTTCTAGGTTCAAAGGTTACTGTGTTTATAAATCACATAGCAATTCGATACCTTTTTACCACAGAGGATGCTCAGCCATGACTAATCCAATGGGTGCTCTTACTCCAAAAATTTTATATTGAGATCAAAGACAAGAAAGAAACGGAGAACACAGAAATCGATTAACTGTCATGACTTGAAGGATAAGAAGGCCAAAAAGAAAAGGAAATCAAGGAGAATTTTCTATATGAAGCTTTAATGATGGTAAACAACCCTTTTCTTTCATGGTTTACAAACATTGCTAACTACCTTTCAGGTGGTATCCTTCCCTCTAATTTGTCTTATCAATAAAAGAAGAGGTTCTTATTTCAATGCACTTGTTATATAAGGTACAATCCTATGTTATATAAGATTTGTACTGATGGATTGATTCGCAGGTGTATCCCTGAAGAGGAGAAGCTAAAAGTGCTAACCTAATATTATAGCTCATTTTATATAGGGCACTATGGAGTAAATAAGACGATAGCTTGTGTATTGAAATGCAGATTCTATTGACCAAGCTTGTTCAAGGATGCTAAAGAGTTTGTGTTGTATGAAAAAGAGTGGGAAATATTTCAAAAAGGGATGAGATGTCACTTTCCACCATCATAGAGGTTAAAGTGTTCGATGCGTGGGGCTTAGAGTTTATCGGACCTTTCCATTGTCTTTAGGTAACTCCTATATCTTAATGAGTGATAACTATGTTTCTAGGTAGGTAGAGGCAATTACTACTCCAACGAATGATGGTAAGGTAGTTCAACAGTTTATCAAGAGGATATTTAATAGATTGGGAGTACTTAGATCTATTATAAGTGATGGAGGTAGTAGTTTTTGTAATAACCCCTTTGAGAGACTTTTGAAGAGATATGGAGTTCACCATAAGGTCGCCACACACTACCATCATCAAACAATTGGCCAAATTGCATTGGTGAATATGGAATTGAAGAATGTTCTAGAGAAATTAGTGAGTAACTCAAAGAAGGATTAAGCAATGAAGTTAGATGACACATTATGGGCATACTAGATAGCTTTTAAGACCTATATAGGTATAACTCTTTATTAATTTGTGTATCGAAAGGCTTGCCTCTTACCCTTAGAATTGGAATATAGGGCATATTAGGCAATTAGGAAGTTAAATTTTGATTGGAAGTTGGTCAGAGAGAAAACGTTATTGCAATTTGATGAATTAAAGGAACTAAGATATGATCCTTATGAGAACTCCAAGTTGCATAAAGAAAGGGTGAAGAAGTGACATAATGCACACATTACGAAAAAAGAGTTCAAGAGTGGGGACTTGGTGCTTTTGTTCAACACAAGACTTAGGATGTTTCTTGAAAAGCTCAAATCAAAATGGAATGTCCCCTTCAAACTCATTCAAGTGTTTGATCACAGAGTATTATAGTTAGAGAATAACAAAGGTGAAACCTTCAAAGTCAATAGAAATTGATGTACACTCTACCTTGGGGGAGTACTCTCATAAGAATGGTATATCATTTCTTTCCTTTCCTTTACTCTTTCATAACTCATTTGAAGTTTTTTCAAACTGATGACCTTAAA
>JAOXYD010149254.1:0-10536 GCA_028565735.1 Pinacopodium congolense
CACTAATAAGGGAAGAGAAATCGAAAATTAGAAGAAAGATGGCATGGCTATTCCACAGAGAGACTATGACAAGTTCCCTCATTGGATCGTTTAACTTGGAAGGCATGTTGCTAGAGATGATTGAGCTACAATTCTCTGTCCAAGCCACTATTTTTTTGTCCTCCCAAATGCACTTATGAGTCAAGATATCCTTTAAGAACTTGGTGTAGTTGGGCATGCTCTTTAATGCTTATACCAAATATAAGTTAATTTGGAGCTTCTTCAACTTCTTCAAGAACTTGGAGAATTGTGCATCCACTTAATGTTGCTTGAGTCTTTGTGGATACGGGATATAAGGATTGCAAGGTGGTAGGGGAACATATGGCTTCTCCTCTTCTTTCTCTTCTTCCTTCTCTTCTTCTTTCCCTTTACCCTTCTCTTTCTCTTGGCTCTCCCTTTTGACGTCCTCAACTTTCTCACTTAGATCCTCTAATCTCTTTCCACTCCTAAGTGTGATGCCCTTGAGTTATTCTCTTAGATTAGCCTCAATGTTTCCTGGAAGGCTCCTCGCACTTCTAGATGACAAAGCATTTGTAAGTTGATCCATTTGCACTTCTAAATCATGGATAGAGGATGCATGGTTCTTCAGTATTTTATCAGATTTTTCCTCCATCCTCTTTTGATCTTCCTCTAGATTAATGAACTTAGATCCTAAAACTTCCAATAACTTATTCATTTCACTCTATAAAGATCCAAATCGATCTTGTTAAAAATCAGGAGGACCTTGTGCTCTCACATTGTTGCCTACATTTATTAGAATTTCAAGAAAATTTTGGGTGGTTTTTCTACCCTATATTATAGGTATTGAAATAGGGATTATTACATCTATTTCCCTCTAATGTAGTTCACTTTTTCCATTCCACTAGTCTTTATCATGAAGTAATTGGTAGTGGCATGGCTATCTTGCCCGCATAGCTTACACCCAAGTTATATGGCCTTCATCGAAGATGAGGAAGCTCCTTGCATGTTGCTCAATTACTTAATAAGAATCGAGATTTATGGTTGACGTGCTGTCACCATATCAATTAGAATCATGCCTTTTTTCTCTTTAACTTATTGATTGCCTTTTTTCATTAGACTATAGGAAACTGTTGATCACCATTTCCTCTAAACGTTTATGGGTTGCACCAATTTTATTTCTTATTAGAGAGCCTCTAACAGCCATATCAATGGTTCCTCTTACGTGTTGATTTTCTCCATTGTAGAAAGTTTAGAAGAGAAACTCCCTTGGAAGGTCATGGTGTGGACATCTTCTTTGTAATTCTTTGAAATGCTCTCATGCCTCATATAAGAATTCCCCATCACATTGCTAGAAGTTGGTAATCTCCTTTATGATCCTTGTAGTCTTAGTTAATAGGAAGTTCTTGGCCAAGAATGCTTATGCAAGTTGTTCCTATGTGGTGATAATCTCTGGGTTGAGAGAATTCAACTAAGCCTTCACTCTATCATTCAAGGTGAATGGAAATAGCCTTATCTTAATTGCATCCTCTGAAAGCCCATTATATCTAAAGATGTCTAATAGGATTGAAATATATTGAATTTTCAAATGCATTTTAATGTCATTTCAATACTATTTTTGTGTTAAATTTCTCATTTTGTATTCTTATTAATTTTCTATGTAGATCTAATGATGGAACACAAAAGCATGAGGAATTAGAAGCAATTGGAGCATAAAGTTAAAGCTACAATGTCTTAGAATGGAGGCTTAATATGACAGAAAAAGTAAATTAAAGGAGACCTTCCATGCATGAAACAATTGCAGCTCATATGTGCATTAAAGGCTGTCAAAATTTACAACAAATTGGAGCATTTTAAGAAGCACAAAATGACATCCAAAGAGCTATCATCCAACCAAAAATGCAACTGCAAATTGACGCTTGACTGGCATTAAAAAGGACAATTGAATTCCATAAAAAATGACAGCACTTTGGAGGCTAAAGAGGAGGAGAGTGAGCTGTCTAAAATAGCAGCAAAATAGCTTTAAAAGGAGATCCCATCAAAATGATAGCATCTTTGGAGCCTTTCTCCTTAGATAAAATGACATCAGTTAGACCACTTAAGAGTTTCCATCAAGCTATAATGCAATAGCTTCTCAACCTCCAAAATGACAACATATAGATGTTGAAAACAAGGAGAAAATCGTAGTAATTTTGGATAGCTCCCTCACTCATCAAAATGGGAGCAACATGTTTAAATAAAAGGAGTAAAGTGGCGTTTAAGGAACTTCCTTTTTAAGAATCAATGGGACTTGGACAGCTTGCCTTGGAGGAGACAATTGCAGCCCTAGAGCCCATTTTAACTAAGCTATAAAAGCTTCTTTTCATCATCGAAGAGGAGAGGGCCGAAAGTCTTGCAGAAGGGAGCAAAAAGTCAGCTACAACTTGCCTTAGGGGAGAAGAGCTGTCCACGTTAAGAGAAGAGGAGCCAAAAGCACTAAAGTGGAGAGCCATATTCTTAAGAGAGTGACATCATTAGAAGGCTTATAGTGGAGTGTTGGCTGTAACAAATTGCAAAGGGGAGAGCTCTTCAAGGTCAACAATTGTTGCTGCCAAGTTTGTTTGCAAAGTGAAGGGAAAGAAGTTGAACTTGGTCAATAATGGAGGCTGACAAATGAAGTTAATAGCTTGCTTCCTCCTTGGTCTTCCTTATATTTAGTTTTGTTTTATTCATTTTCTAATGCTTTGTGATGACTTGGCTGAATGCTTGCCTTACTCTTATTCGAATTTTGGCTTGTTTTTCTTTGATGTCCGAGCATCATATTTTTTTTGGTTAGTTTTCATTTTCAATAGCTTATTTGTGTCTTGTCTGAATATTATAGTTTTAATTCATTAGTTTTTATTTCTTATATATTAATCTATGGATTATGCTATTATGTTTATTGTTATCAAGTATTAAGTTTTCTTTCCTAAGTTTCCATTTATGCTTAATGTCTTTGTTTGTTCAATTTATAGTTTCATAAATTTTTGTTTAAAGTTTTCATTTAAGTTTAGTTTAATTATGTTTTTATTAATAAAGTAATAACTTTGTTAATTAGTGTTTGTGTTAATTTAACTGTTGACTTGTTTTTTTAATTTGGTTCTTTTAATTTTTCTAGCCCGTAGTTTCTTTTAATTAATCACGTTTTGGGTTCATTTAATTTTTGTTTTGCTTAGATTTATTATGTTTAGCTAATATCTTAAGGGCTTAAAGGTATAAGAAGGATTAAGGATGATTAGTTGTGAGAATATGATTCAGTTTATAATGATTTGGTGTTTTTAAGCTTAGGTTTGATGTTTTTAAGCTTAGGTTGGTTTGGGACTTTAGTTAAATGTCATATATTAGTTATTATTTTTAGGCTTGATCATCCTTTATGTAATTCCCTAATCTTAAAGCTAGGATTGAGCATGTGATATATAATTGTCCTTAGGGATTTCCAAAAAAGTAGAAATAGGTTAGTTGGATTTGTTAAGATACTTAACTAACTAATCTAGGGTTCCTTACCTTTAGGTTACACTTTCCTAGCTTGTGTGTTAGTGGCCTAAGTTAGTCATTCCTTAGCACCTAAGGAATCTTCACTATTAAATCTAGAGAGCTTGTTATAAGTTATAGATAGGGATAGGGATATTTCTAGAACTTATTAGATTTACCTAAGTTAGAGGAATTGAGGGTTTGAGAGCTTATTCAAACCTATAGGCTAACACTATAGCTAGAGTACCATTTACCTAGATTCGAGGATCAATAGTCATTCTTGAATCCTGATGATACCTTTGGCCACTTCCTTGTTATTATTATTTGTTCATTGTGCTTTTCTTTATGTTTCTTCTTTTTGTTATTTTTATTGCCTTTTAGTTATATTAGTTCTCCTTGTGCTCAAGGGTTTTTGTTTTTGCTTTTCTTTGTAACATTAGAGATAACAGTTCACCCTAACTCCCGGAGGATTCGACCCTGACTCGCCCTCGTTACTAAGCTAGGTTTAGTTAGGTATTTTATTTTTTGGTACCTTACAACGAGCTTTACCAAATTTTTAGCATTGTTGCTAGGAAGATGACGTGTGTTAATTGTTATTTCTTGTCTTGTCTTTCTTTTTGTTTTTGTTGATATTTTGTCGTATTTGATCTCTATTTGTTTTTGTTTAATAGCTTTTTAAAGTAATGGCTTATTTTCAGCATTCTTTATATTTTGATCCTTCTTGCATTAATTATTATGATGATGATTTTGAGGTTGATGCTCTCTTAAGGTTGGAACAATAGGTAACAAAGATCACACCCTTAGCTGCTCAAGTTGTGATAGATACCATCCAGACTAAGGTATGTGATTTTTGTGCATTTTTAGGCCATTCTTGTGATAGATTTCCTTCCTTGTAGGCTGAACAACAATTCTATGGATTGGATGGTTCCTGAAAGTACCAATAAGACCGGTATGATCTTTACACTCCTAGTTACCATTCGGAGTAGGAGGATCATCTTTACTATTCATATGGGAGCAATCGACATGGATTCAATTATCCACCACCATGCTATCAAAGCCAATCACATCTCCAGCCTTGACCCCGCCTCTAACATCACCACCACAAGCTGATGAGATGTCATTTGAGGTGATCGTAGAGAGTTTGGCTATGAGCACTCTTCACTTTCAGTAGGAAATGAGGAGCAACTTGAAAGAATTGGAAGATCAAGTAAACCAATTGACCGATGTGATTGCAATCTTAGAAATTCAAGTCTCGACAAGCAATGTCACATATCTCTAATAAATTTGCTAGATAGGAATTGGGGTTCTCATTTGCCATGCCATAAAGCTGAACACTTGATTGGAGTATATTGAGCAAAGCTGGTATAATCTCAAATTTGTTTGCTTGTACAGGAGGCCTTGTTATTCTTTGTTAATTGGTAATAAATCCAGGCCTCATAAAGTCTATGAGTGTCCTTTTTCCTCCTCCTTGTCCTCCTTCTTCTGCCATATTTCTCTTAATCCTCTCTTGGCGCTATATCCTTGTCAACTCTCTTTCTTTCCTTGTTATATCTTAAAGCTCTTCTTTACCTTGCTGTCAGACCTCCTAGTACCCCTTCTGTTCATGCACTTGCAATGACATAGGGAGAAATATCAAAATCATTAAATTAAAATCACCCAGATGAAATAAGATGCTAAAAATACCAATCTCTCCCAACGACATCAAAAACTTGATAAAGAATTTATATATAAACACCTACTAGTTTTACATTATATTGCAAGTGTACGAGTTGTATAATTGTAATATAACAGATATCATCCCATAAGGATTGTTTCTAGATAACTAATTATTCAAGTTATATTTTTTTAAGGAATAAATTCAAGTAACAATTACCACAAAATAACTAAACAGAAAAACTACCAATGGGTAAGTAACAAGCATCGAGCTAGAACTTTTGGAATCAAAAGTAAATACTAGGAAACCCTTTTATCCCTATCTTGTTTTCCTCTATCCTTTCTTAAGAGATAGAGAAATCCTCACTCGACATCTCAAAGTTGACTAGTACAATTCCCTAGTTAAACAACCTAGGATTAATTGTGCAATCTCTCAATTTACATAACTCATCCTAGCCATTCAACTAGTTATAATTAATTAACTTATTTTACAAGTCTATTGGGTGCCAATTCTTATTGAACACACCAACTCAAATTACCGAACTCAATCTCTCAATCTATTGTAGGATTTAAGCTCAATAAAATATCATAACCATTTATCCATTAAAAACAATAAAAGACTTTACAAGATAATTCAAAAAGGTAATTCCTAACAAGATATTTAGCCACTCATAATGTTCAATAATCCTTTAGAAAACATGATATCCATACAAAAGTTAGTAAAAGAAAAGAAGAAATAGAAACGAATGAAGTTGCTCCTCCTCTCTTCACTCCCTAGAGTTGGAATTTTTGTAGCTTTGGTTGATCTTGATGATTCTTTATGCTTGATCTTATTTCCTACCTTTGAAAGACACCAAAGCTTTATTGTTGCCTCTAGGAAAGCTCCTAATCATTGGAATGAGGAAAACTAGGGTCTTAGGTCCTTTTATATTTCCAAAACTTTAAAAATTCCATCTTTTTAGGGTGTGTCTTGAGCTAGGCACGACCACGATTGTGAGCTCCTCTACTTTTTTTTCCTTTTCCTTTCTTACTCCTTTGTGCTTCCTAGCTTAGTTTCTACCCAAAATTCATTAAGAGCACACACCATTAAGACCCAAATTATACCTAACATGATCAATTAAACATTCAAAACATAAAACATAAAAAATAACATCCAAAGACTAGGAATTTAAATCTTAAATGCAATAATTCTATCATAAACATGAAAAATAACATATTTAACACTTAGATGGACATAACTTAAAACATACCTATCAAGGTTTTGATATTAGTCCTTAGATCTCCAAGTTTATAACTTATGAGAATGAGTTGGATCTCCTAATTCCTTAGTTGCTTCAAATAATCAAGTCTATAAGTTGTGTTGTCAAACTAGGGATTAGGTGTTTGTGGGACTTTCATTACTAAAATAAAGACTTATAACATGACTATAGTGTCTACTACTATGAACTCCATTTTAGCTAAAAATGAAGTGGTTGCAATGAGGTTTTTAGTCCCTTTTCAAGTGCCATTACAAAAAAGATTACCAGTGTTTAATGGGGTGTTGGATCTGGTTAGACATAGGTGTGTGGTTAATAGGTGCATACCATTGACATTATTAGAAGTCTTGCTATATGATATAGATAAAGTGTGACACTTCCTAACTCCTAAGCCACAATTTAGCCAAAACTCTCTAAAAAATTCAATTAATCAATATAAACCTTAATAAATTTAAAAATAGTAACCATCAAGCATAAAAATCTGTCTATACATAAATATCTAACTCGGGTTACAGTACTAAATAATAGATACAACAAAACAATTACTAAACCACTAGACACCATGAAATTTGTCATGAACACTAGGGTTATCAGTAATTTCTAAATCTCTTGAAAAAATATAATGGTAAAGGGTAAGCTATCTACATAGTAAGGATCACCTGATTACACCCTTATATCATAATTACTTACTATAAAACAAAATGATATATAATAATAAAATAAAAATGGATGCAATACTCAAAATGCACAGTCAATATTCAGCATGTCAAAAACACTCAATAAGTGTTCATAAATTTATTATTATTATTATTTATCATTTTTATATTCCCATTAATTATTATATTAAGGTCATGTTTAACCTAGTAGGTGCACATAAAACGGTCTATCGGCTCATCTCATTATCATCATCTCCCTGATTGTGTGAAAATATAATCAGAAGTATAAATATTGGTGTAGGGTACCTTATTCACTTAGTTTCATATAGTACCTAGTACCACTTTGGTGCCAAACCATCATCACCGGATATCTCCAAAACTCAGGATATTCTAATATGACTTCAATACCTAGGCATCGGTATAGAGCATTTCTGTGACTTAAAAAACCTTAGTATCTTCTCCACATATAGGTGTCTAACCACATCTCACTGATATCTTAACAACTCATCAATTAAAAGCCATCAAATATAGCCTACCCTAAGCAAGCCACTAATTCACTTTTGTTCTATAACTTAGTTTGTCATAATCTACTCTCAATCTTTTTTCTTAATCATATGTATAATGCATAAATGTCACATTTTCTAAATTTCTAGGTCATATAAGTCATGAAATAGTACCAATACTCCCCCATCATTGCCAGAACTAGTAGGATGATGCAATCATCAATCTTAAAATAGCCTATAATCATAGAAAAACTTGTCCAACTCATCGAACACAATCAATGGACCAATTTCCTTGGGTTTTCAAACATTAGGCACCTAAAACATGATATATATATATATATATAGTTAATTAAGTATATCAAGTCACAAACAATTTTAAATCACTTAATATTTCATCAAATTCAAACTCAATCAAACTTCTATTCTATATGCAAAATGAATAATACAAAAGCATGATGTATCATCTTTCAAAAACATCAAACATCCTTTAGTTAATAAAACCAAAACATAAATGAAAAATGTGAGCTTTTGGAAGCTTGATTGAGAGGTCAAGTAATCTTATTACATAAAGATGAACATTTTGTTGTGAATATCCTCGGTATATCAATCAAATCATCTCACATCAGCTGGCTACTAGCACTACTCATAAACTTCAACCAATTGGTTCTAAGTCAGCGAAATGAATAAACTCCCTTATTACTTATTTTTCTTTTCTTTTCTTTTCTTTCTTCTTCTTCTTTTTTTTTTCATTTTTCTGCTTTTCTTTTTTTCTTTTAAAATTAAAGTAGGATTATATGATATTTTAAAAGAAACCACATTTTGCTTTAGACCTATGCTTTTTAAACATGGAACTTATAACGATCAAAAGATGTTATCATCCAAAACATAAGTAATTTAAAGATATTCGATCTTCAATACACTTAATCAACCACATAACATCTAAAATGGGCATAATAAATGAAAACAGAAGGAAAAATGTCCAATGAAATATATCAAAATAAAAAATATATACAAATTATAGATGATGTTGAAAAATATGATAAAAATGAGATACTTTAGGACAAGTTAAGCATTAGTGTGAAATTTTCTATCCATCTCCTACACTTAAAGAAAACATTGGTCTCTAATGTTGAGAAAATAACAAGAAAGCACAAATATGAGGGAAAAGGGACAGAAAGAACCCAGAATGATAAGAAAACCTGAAGTTGGTGCCATTGAAAAGGGAATCACCATTGAAATCATTCATGAAAAAGATCAACGAACAAGTGAAAGCATCAAGATAATAATTGAAGACACGCTGCTAAAATAGATATCATTAATAAAACAACAAGGATCATTAAGTCAATAAAACTGATCTAGGGGAATAAAACTTAACTCGATGACCATTAACTTTAAAGGTGGATTGGCCATTAGTAACTTCAAGAGCTCTATAAGGATACGTGTGAATCACATCGTAAGGACCAAACCATGTTGAATTTAAGTTTCTAAGGAAGAGTATCAATCTAGAATTGTATAATAACACCTTATCACCAACTTTGATATCCTATTAAATAATGTTCTTGTCATGCCACTTCTTAAAATTTTCCTTGTAAAGTTGAGAATTTTCATAAGCATCAAAAAAAAATTCATCCAACTCATTTAATTGCAAAAGCCTTTACTCACCAATTTGTCTATAGTGGAAATTTAAAAACTGAATAGCCTAAAATACTCTATGCTCTAATTCAACTGGCAAATGACATGATTTTCCATAAATGAGGTGAAAAGCAGACATACCAATGGGTGTCTTATAAGTGGTTCTAAAGCCTATAATGCATCATCCAATTTCAAAGACCAGTCTTTCCTTAATGCATTAACGGTTAACGATCTTTTCTAATATTCTTTGGATTTCTCTATTTGAAATTTCGACCTAACCGTTTGTTTGAGGATGATGTAGAGTAGAAACTCTATGGGTTACACCATACTTTGATACAAGGGCATCAAATTGCTTATTACAGAAATGCGAACCTTCATCACTTATGATTGCTTGAGGTGTACCAAATCTTATAAAGATATTATTCTTTAAAAACTTCACCACTCCTTTTTCTTTATTAGTAAGTAAGGCTACTGCTTCTACCTATTCCTCACATAATCAACTGTAACTAAAATATACTAGTTAGCATATATTTTATGGAATGGACCCATAAGGCCCCACACATCAAACACTTCATAGACTACAATGTTATTCAAAGGCATCTCGTGTCTCTTATAAATGTTTCCTGTTCTCTGACATCGATCACAAAATTTTATAAATTCAAATGCATCCTTAAAAAAGTAGGCCAATAGAAACCAGATTCTAACACTTTATAAGTAGTTCTAGTTGGGCCAAAATGTCCTCCTACTTCCTTAAAATGGCAATGCTCTAAGATAGAAGACACTTCTGTATAAGGAACACATTTTCTAATCAATCCATCTCCACAAATATTGTATAAAAATGGATCATACCATAGATATCTTTTAACATCATAGAGGAAATTCCTTCTTTATTAACATGATCAATGATAAGGAATAACTTTACTAGCTAAATAATTAGCAAAATCAGCATATTATGGCTCATTATCCTTAACTGCTAACAAATGTTCCTCTAGAAACATTTCTTGAATCTTATGATTTTTTCCTTTTCTCATAACTTCTTCATTCAAGCTTGAAAGATGATCAAAAATAAAGTTTTTAGCACCCCTCTTGTCCTTGATCTCTATGTCAAAATCTTGCAGTAATATGACCCATCTAATCAATCTCGGCTTGACATTAGGTTTTTTCATTAGATATTTCAATGCCAAATGATTAGTGTATACTGTCGCCCTTGACAAAACCAAGTAAAAAAGAAACTTATCAATGTGAAGACAATAGCCAACATTGGTGAAATCACTTGCATTGCACATCAATTCAAATGATGAAGATCAATTAGGTGAAATTAAGATGGGTGCACTAGAGAGTTTAGAATTC
>JAOXYD010149265.1:0-10535 GCA_028565735.1 Pinacopodium congolense
TAATACATTTAATAAATATGTTACAATTCTACAACCAATCGATTAGCTGCAGGGCATAAGTCAACAATATCTCCTTGAAAGTGGGCTATTATTTACTTATGAATTCTGCTTGAGTTTCACTTTTTTTTTTTTTTGGAGTAAATGCCAAAGAAAAATATCAAAAATATTATCGGTTGAATGTCAATCAAATCTATAGAGAATTTTTTTTACGTGGAACATAAAATTAGGAATTGCCATTACTACAATAATTGATCTTATTTTTTAGGAATGTATTTTATATCTGGTATTTCATTATTTCAGCGAGAACTGCAAATCATTTTCTTGAACTTTGAATTTTATAAGCATAATATAACTCAATTTCTTGTAAACAATTGATTGAAAATCGTTCCTAAAAATTTCTTGTGATGGAATAAGTTAACTAAAGAAAAACAAAAAAGTTTCATGTAATATTTTTAATGAAAATGTTTAATATATTTAGATTTAATTGTATTAGATACTCTCATAATTTTATTTTTTATTTCAGTATTTATATTTTAAAAATTATTATTTATTTATTTATAATATAATATAAGATAATAAATAACTATCAGACAAATCGTTCCATTATATTTTATTAAGTTTTTTCATTCAAACTTTACAATAACTTTGAATCAAAATTTAAGAATTACACGACTGCATTGTTTTAACTGAAAAATGGATGAAAAATGAATAAAATATGGTCAAAATTATATGAAGTAATAATTTTCAAAATATGATGATTGAAATTATCTATAAAAAAAACTCAAGCCAAAACCAACGAGCTTGGAGAAAGTGAGAAAGGCACATGAAGAACAGTTTCCCCTATTTGAAAAGACAGGCAAAGCTAGTTGGTGAACTCATTCAGCTTTGCTATGTCATGTAAAATCTAATGCTTGATGGATAGGATTCCAATTATAATGGAATATAAAACATATCTTGGAGAATATAAAAACTTAAAGAAAGAATAAACCTGAGATGATGTTTCACTTTCTATATAAAGCACAGCTGTGGACCTTCAAGTTTTCAGGAACAACAGAGAAAACAAGAACCAGCCTGCTCTGTTTTCTTTTTCCTATTCCCTTTGTTTCTCTTCTTTTTCTATGTTTCCAAGCTTCCTGAAGTTTTTATGCCGCTAACCTCACAGTTTTATCTGATTTCTCCATTGTCAAAGAGTAAATGGATTCGTTCAACTTCTGCAACATAACGGTCGAGAAGGCAAATGCAATAAAGAAGCATCGCCAACTACGAAGGATTGCGAATTTGTTCAGGGCAGTCGAAATATGCCTTGTTCTGGGTTTAGTTTCCAGGTTTACAATCCAACTCCCAGTTGCTGTAAAAAACTCCGGTGGGTATTTCAAGGAATTAACAGTCGCCATCACGAGTCCTCACTTTGTGTTTGTGATCGGTAACGTTATAGTCGTCACTCTTTTTGCCAAGTCGGGTCAGTTTTCAGGGAAAGATTCTAAAGAAAAGAGTTCAAAATCTGATCTTTATGAAGAGTTCGTGGAGAAGAGTCGAGGCATGCAACGGTATGAAACAGGCCTTAAAGATGAGAGCACCTGTTCTGCTTTGGAAACCAAGAATTACCAAAAAAATCAGTCAAAGTCTAACAAGTGTAGCAAGGAACTGAGAAGGGCTGTGACTCAAACCTTCAGGGGAAGTGTTGATTCTCAAGGGGGATTTATTGAGAAGTGCCCTGAAGATAACATGAGCAACGAGGAGTTTAGGTCCACTGTTGAAGCTTTCATTGCCAGGCAAAAGAGGCTTCGAATAGATGAAGAGAAATATTTATTCTAGACTGTATTTGGTATATCAAGTTCAGGTGTAAAAGGTTCCATGGTATACGTACATTGAGTTATAGAAATTCCATGTGAATTACCTGTGAGTTTACAAGTTTTTCTTTTTCGATTTCTAGAATTGTTACATCAATTATCCAAGACTTGAAGTTCTGTTACCGACAAGAAAAAAGTTGGAAAGCAGAGCAGAGACAAAAGGGCTAACTAGAGGTGTAAGGAATACACTATTTACAATAATAAACACAAACATTGCAGCTAAAGGAAATTGGGAGATGATATTTATGCTCTTGATGAGGTGTGGATGTGGCTTATTCTAAATTCTCTGAGACAGAAACATATGCTTTGATTCATGATCAAAAAAATACTCGAGGACTTTCTGGTACAGGCATGGGTGATCATGTTAGAAGCAGCATCTTTTATCCTTTCTATCTCTGGCTTAAAGTCATAAACCAAATCTGGAAGACATCAGTGGATGGATGGGCATATAATGACCCGGTATTCACTGTATAACGATCATGAATCTATACCATTTGCAACATAATTGCTGCTTTTCAAACAATTCCGAAGCTCTGTTCGGTGTCCTGACTGATGCAGAATCAAAAAATTGTCAAAAGTTTATATCTTTCAACAATTTTAAGAGTTGTGCACTGTTCACTCCCTTCTCCACTTAGGAGACAATTTTATTCTGATTCTTGTTTTCTAATTCTATTTTTTAAAGTATGAAAATAAAAAGTACAATAATCTAAAAAATCAACGTGCAAATATTGTATAGAAATAAAAAATAGCATAAAAATTAATAGACTGTTTGATATCATTTCTTTTTATGTTGTTGTTTTTTTGTTTCTATTTCTTATTTTTATAATTTTATATTTCTTATTAAAAAATAAAAACTTGTTTGATTAATATTTTTAATTAAAAAATTAAAAACAAAAACATGTTTGATTGATATTTATGATAAAAAGTTAATTTAGTTGTGACAATTAAATATGAAATAAATTTAAATTCTTGAACTAAAACTCTCTTATATACCTTAAAAATATATTATTAATCAATATATTATATTAAGGATCTGACTACAAAGTCCCTCTTAATTGGCCCCCCTCATGACCTCATACAACCTGTCGATACAGTTCATTCAATTTTTATAAATAAGATCCATATAATATTACAACATAGTTCATACAACAATGTATTTAAAAACTACAAATTGTATGTAATTTAAAATTCATCTACATCATTGTATGAAATGTATTGTTGTATTGTATGGATCATGTCTATAAAGGTTGTATGAATTGTATAGGCATATTGTAAGGGGCCATAAAGGGGGCCAATAAGTGTAACCCTATAGTTTTTCTGTTATATTAATTATTTAATGTATAAATTTCCATTTATAATTTTTTTTTCAAAATGCATAAAAATAGAATTTTCTTACTTTTCTATTTTTATTTTTGTTTTTCTAATTTTGTAAATAGAAAAACAAAATAGAATACAACTAAATGCATTTTTTCCTTTATTTCTCTATTTTTGAAAACAAAAAAAAAACAGAAGTGCAACTAAAAGGTCCTAAAAAATAAACAAAAACCGATGAAAACATTTAAAAGCAAAGATAAAAAACAAAAATGAAAAGTTTAACTAAATAAGTGTTGAGGTTTTAAGAGAGCATATGAAAGTAGTCTTTCTAGAGTATCTTAATGAAATTGGTAAAATCCTTCAATCATATTGACAACATAAGTTCAAACAATCTAGAACCTTTTTATACTAGGAATATAACATTGACTTGAGTAATCAAGACACATTCACACCATATTCTACAAACACCAAGACTTGTATACAGTACTTGCCAATAAGGAAGAAGTATTCACTTATCCAAACTCCAATCCATATCCAAAGATATGTACTTTTATATTAAACACAAAATGGTACCTGTAAAGCAAGAAAGCACAGGTATCCTAAATCAACTTAGAACCATTAAGTCTTTATGGAACTAAAGAATTGGAGCTACAATGTGCAAACACAGGATTATTTAATAGTGAATTGATTAGTTCATAGTTAAATCAATTAATTTTATCACTTAACTAGTCGATTTTATTATTTAATTAGTTTATTTTATTATTTAATTAATAAATTTACTATTAAATTGGTTTATTTTAATCTTGAATTAATTGTTATGGACTAGTGTAATCTTATGAAAATTTTATCTTTAGGTATGTGTATGTATTATCAAGGTCATTTATGGGATGGATATTGTGTTACTAACCTTACTATGGGCCCTTAGATCCAATCATTAATCTCACCTAAAGCTACCTATTGGGTTTATGATCTACTACAACGTGTTTATTTAAACCTAATTGATGTTTTCTTTAATGCTTCTTCTGGCTTATTATTAGTTTATGACGACATTTTAATAGCATGTGATAGAAGTTGGTGAATTGGATTCAACGAACACAAGTTTTCTATTTTCTATTATATTTTGATTTTATGTGGCAGAGAATCGTGGCTTCCAGTTAACTTTCATCATCTTTAACAAGTAATTTTTTCTAATCACATTGTTTATACACACTTTAAATTTATGGAATTTAGTTACTATCTTTGTTAACATTTACATCAATTGACATTAGAGGCAGATCCATAAGTTTTGAAGATGTTATTTTCGTTCTTCATTCTTATATATTATTATTTTAAAATGTTGTATTATTTTATACCCATTTTTATAAACTCTTTTTAACAATGGATATGTTGTTTTTCTTGGTATAAATACTTTATATAATGTTTATATATGCATTAATATGTGTTTTAAACAAGATTTTGCAACAAAATTTATTGAAATTTATGAGTTTTTCATAATATTATTCACAACCAAATTTTTTTATTCTTAGATCTCCTTTGGGTGGGTTTTTTGTTAAAGTATATCTTATAAATCTTTTAATATTAGAAAGAGGAGCAAAACCCTTCTCAAATGGTGGAAAACGACTTTTTCGATAGATAGATATAGTCGGGTCCGGTCATGGATAATCCACGGGTCATTTGACCTATCTAAAGGTTAAAGATGAAATATTTACAGTTTTGCCATTAAAGTTTATTTATGATTTTGTCATTTGATATAATTTACAGTTTTGCCATTAAAGTTTATTTATGATTTTGTCATTTGATATAATTTACAGTTTTGCCATTACAACTTATTTATGATTCTACCATCTCATATTATTTATAGTTTTGCAATTACAGTTTATTTATAAATATGTCATTTCTTTGTTTTTACAGTCATGCCCTTATTTGTAAATTTATAACTTTGTCCCTACTTATAAATTATAGTTTTGTTATTATTAATAATAATGGCAATGTTATATATATATGTGTGTGTGTGTACTATTAAATATTATAATTATGATTTCATTATTTTAAAGATTTCTATGCATGATTTGTTTATAATTCAATTATACATTTTATCCAATTACATGATATATTAGTCATATTTTAGATAACTTTATGTATTTTTTTTACTAGTTATCTTTTATTTAATATAAAATTTTGTTATTTTTATGATGTTTTGGATATAATTAAATATTGTATGTTTGTGAACTTATCTTTCGTAAGTCTAGGCATTCAAATATTTACGTCAACATATTTTTCTTTCAAGTTTAATCATTTTTTACTAATATCTATACAGATATTGAAATTATTTGATCAATAAGTTTATTGTTTGGTATGATACTTAAATTGGTGAAGAGCATATATTGAACATTATGAATCAGCACAATTTTACTATCTTATAGATAGTCGATTGATGCATTTGATGATAATATTCAATGTATTGCTCTTACTTGTGCATGAATATTTTTTTTATGCTCAATAGGCTCTAGCATTCTATGATCACTTTTATAGATATTTTTTTGAAAAAATTGGAGAAAGAGTGAATAGCATGATCCTATGTTACATGCATATTAATGTTCCTTTTGTGGTTTTTTCTTCAATTTTAAATAATCCTCAATTCTCTACCATTTTGAAGCCTTAAAGGATTAGTGATGCTTAATCTAGGGTCTCCTCTAAATCAAGGCAGCGTTATGGTTAAAATACTAACTTATCTCTATTGGTCCTTTCCTGAAGTTTGGTTTTACCTCAGACTTAGGTAATAAGCTTAAAGTTCAGGAAGTCTAGTCCTAAATTATCATAATCCAAGAGAAGTACCCTCATGATCAACAAATCTTTGATTAGTTCATTGATTTAAACCATGTTGGTTATTGACTTTTCTAATAACTTAGGTAGAGACTGTCGAATCCTAGATTATCTGAAGGTAATATCCTAAGTATCAGTTCAAGACAAGCATTAAGCATTCAAATAAACAAAGATTAATTCACTAATCATGTATTAATCATAAATTAACATAATTAACCATCCATAAATACATTAAGCATCATAACTTAACTAAAATTAAACATTAAGCACAACAATTAATCAAATCATATGATAAATATAACTTAAGCAACAATACTTTGATTAATTCAAAATAAAAACAATAATATACGAAATTAAGAGTTTAGAATGAACCAAATCACATCCCCATATGGTATTCTAACTCAAAACTACGTGACTACTACTTCTGGAACTTCAAACAACCTGAAAATCTCAAATTACAAAAGAAAGAAATAAAAAATAACCTAAGACTACCTTGATCGGAAACTAATGTGTTTAATCCTCCAACTGATGCCTAAAACATCTGGGAGAGACCCCTTTATATAGGGATTGACCAGATGCAAGTGGAGGAAGAAGACAAGCCACAAAAGTTGAAGATTTATGTAAAAAATGGTTGTTGCACGTGTATTAACGGCACCCCACCGTCTAGTAACAGCACTCTATTTATCAATAACGGCACCCTGTTAAACGATTAGCGTGACCCTAACAAGGAGCCGTTTTTGGATGACTTTCAGTTTGAATTTTACATAACTTTCATATTTGACTCCAATCTTCATATTTAAGGTCCCTCATGCAAAGAAAACATAATAACACATAAATGGAACATTTAAGCATTAAAATAGGGTTAAATTAACATCAAATAACACTAAAAAATACTATAAATTTAACCCCTAATAATTTTTATACAATTAATATATAGTCACCATTATTTATTTTTAGGATAAAGGAGTTATGGGTCTCACTGATTATAGAAGAAAAACATTCATGATTCTATCAACTAGCATTTTATGTGATTTCATAAAGAAAATTACAACAAGAATTTAATCTTTATTCTTGAAAATATAAAGGGTTATAATACATGGAAACTAGTATGATGAATGTTTTTTTTCCAACAAAGAGCAATTTTTCATGATTTAAGAAATTAATGATTTCATTTTTTCACTTCCTTTACTATAATGTGCCATATCTTTTAATATAAGTAGCCATTAAGACCATCTATATTAGGTTCTTTATCTGCATACTAAGTTCCTGGTATTAATATGATTAATGGTTCTAGTAAGCTTATAAATTTGGTCTTCTTATAATTCATTATGTTTCATCCTTAATGTCTTTATTACTTGAGATGATTTGAAGCGGCTAAAAGAGACCCCTTTTAACTCAGTCTAAGAAGTTGTTAACCCATATTTTCCATCAATCTAAAACAACTATTTAATTGTAATTCCCATTAATGAAGAAAAAATTATGAAAATAGGTAGAATTCGATTCTTCATCTTTAAAGCAAGTTGTCCTTGCTTTTTGTTTAATTAGGAATGATGTCTTTCCAAAGTTGTGGTGAACGTAATTAACTCATGTTTTTTAAAAAAGAAATTAAGTTTAGAGTTTGACGAATTCCTATAAATCAAGTCTAACTTTTTAATCGATCATCTTTAACTTATGTAAGGCTACACCAATATTACCAAACTTACTTTCACTTAAAAACTTACTATCTTTCTTACTTCCTTTAGTTCCTACACTTAAATATACAGAGAGATCCTTATAGTGCTTCTACTTTAATCTTTATTAATCATCTCCTAAAATCCCTCATAACAAGCTAAGAAATTATAAATTCTAAATGGGGAATTCCTAGGTTGTGAGGATTATGATAAAGTAACAGTTATATATGTATTGAACCAAGTGATTTCAAGACATGGTGTTAGGAAAATAAAATAATAAAATACTAATGAAATTGTCTAATTAATAATAAATAACATTGGAAAGTAATGTTGTAAGATAAAAACTTATACAAAGTTTTGGAATTGATTGTTAAAGGTTGGATTTAATGAACAAGTATTAAAAGAGATTATTCAAGAGTTAAAGTTCATAGTTGTTGATGTATAGAGGGTGATTTAAATTTTTTAAAAGTCATTTGAAGTGATTCAAGTGTTGTTCAAGGGATTTAAATAAGTTGAAAAGATAACATCAAAAAGTGATATTGCATTATTCTTTTGCCTATAACTTTTCTTTAAAAATATTGAACTAAGGTGATTTAATAAGCATTGGAAAGGTAATAGGAGGACTATAAATCAACATAAGATAACAAAGTACATTTTTCAGATTGACCAAACTGGAACTAGTCAACTAGGACACTAAAGGCACTGAAATGGTTAATTGACTAGAAATTATAGGGAGCTAGTAAAACCACGATATAATCAAACCTTAATGTTAATATTTTATCCAATAGGGAAGGGAGTAATCTGAAAAATGACTACGAAGCCAGAAAATCCTATGAAAAGGTTTTCTTGAAGCCAATAAATCAAGAGAAACAAAGATAATAGAGAGAATTAAATGATATAATGGACAAAAGCTTTGTGCTACAATTATGATATTGTATTCTAAAGAGAGAAAGCTTTATTATAGTGAGAGTACTAGAAATCTTGAGATAGTTTGTAAGAGTGAAATAGTTAGGCATGTGTTAGAGAAAGTTTTCAACATAAAATGCTTACAAGGTTTGTCATAAACCTTGAAAAATATAAGTTGGAGTGATTTTTTCTTTATCCACTGAAGAAGATGATAGTGATCTAGAATTCTCAAAATGAACTTTGGGAGTGGACAGGTCAAGAAGGGTCGAACCACTATATATTATTTATGCATATTTACTTTCCTTTTTAAATTACTTGGATATAACTCTTATATAGATGAGCTAATGACTTTTTTTCATGTTTAATTTATCTATCTCTTGTGTTCAAATGCTATTTAGGTACTTCTTATCTTAATTTTGATTATATTGTATGACATTGATCATAACACTAATAGTATACTTAACATGGTGATCTTGAAGTATTTGTATTAACTAGTTGAACTCACATATTCACATTATGATTTTGATTGTTGTTACATAAAGTTGCCTAAAAAAAATTTGCGGTTTATAAGAATCTCAAAGAGAAGCTAGCATCTACTTTCCTCTTTCTTCATTACAAATACTTAAATATCATTAATCTTCCAAGTCTACAATATATGTGAACTGCATTGCATTATTCTTAGAAACCCAAATAAAAATTCTCAATGTATAGGATATAAGTTGGATCAATAACCAAAGTATGGTCATTGCCAATTTAAAAATTGGATATTTTTCAATTCTTGTTTCAATTAAAAGAAAAAAAATAAGATTTCTCATTCATATCGTTAACCTTCAATGTATTTGAAAAATGTAGCATTATGGTGTTTTTTTTTTTCATGCAACTTCTATTGCTTGACTTTTTTTATTGATTTCCAACATTAGGATTAACTTTTTAAAACTTTCTTAAAAAGTACCTCAAATGTGAATGAGGAGTCAAAACACAAAAAATAATATTAGAATACTTGAACTCTTAATAATATACTAAGGTTTACTTCCACCTATTATCTTATGGATACTTTAGTATCACTTCTATTTTTTTATTTTTTATTTCTACTTTTACTATGAAAAAATATGTTTAGTTGGTATTTTTAACTAAAAAATTAAAAAATAAAAACTTGTTTAGTTGAAATTTATGATAAAAAAATATTAATTTAGTAATGACAATTAAATATAAAATAAATTCAAATTTATAGACCAAAACATTTTTATACATCTTAAAAATACATATTAATTAATAGATTATATTAATTATTCAATGTAGAAAATTTTATTTTGAAAACATGTTTTCAAAACATAGATAAATACAATTTTTTTTATTTCTTTTTTTTTAGTTTTTCTAATTCTAAAAATAAAAAATTAAAATGAAATGTAACAGAAAAAACTTTCTTCTTTAATTTAAAAAAAAAGATAAAAAAACTAAAAACAGGAATAATAACAATCAAATCCTTAGGGCCTGTTTAAATTGGATTTGATTTTTGGATTTTCTAAACACAAAAATCAATAAAAAAACATCACATAAATCGAAAAAAAATACTAATACAGCACAGAAATTGAGACAAACAACACAAAAATATATTAAAATACATAAAATTCAATACAAGAAAAAAATTAGACAGAAAAACATACTCAGACAGCAGTCGGACAGCAGAATGAGAGACAGGGGAGGGGAGAGCAGCACAAGAAAAGGAGGAGACAGATAAAAATAGAAGAAGAGGACAGAAAATAGGAGAGTTCCATACAAGCTTTAGCTTAATCAAGTTTATGTTTTTTTAAATTTCCAGATTTATTTTATTTTCATTTTATTTCAGTTTTTATTTTATTTTTGCTTTTATTTTATTTTGTTTTGCATTTTTTACAAATATAGACTTGATGAAATTTATTTTTATGATTATGTGTGGCTAAAATATTTTTAGGATTTGTTGTTTGAATTATTT
>JAOXYD010149276.1:0-10535 GCA_028565735.1 Pinacopodium congolense
TAGTATTTATATACAATTAGAGGAAATCATAATCCCTAGATTTAAGGGATTATGATATGGTAAATCTATATCCATATCAAACAGAATCAATAAATACGAAGGTGCAACATTATTCCCCTCTACGAGTTTTGAACTTGAGATATTTTTTGATCCACCAAAGTAGTTGTTATGTGTCATCTTCCAAACTGTCTATCATTAGATAAAATAATTATTTACATCTATGGCTAATTAAATATAACTCATCGCAATAAAAATATTGTTCTTTTGCGCGTTGCTCTTGTAAAATTTAGATGATGAATTAACTAAAGAAAACTTTATTTATTACTAATGTAATTTTTGTACATAACATTAACTCTCAAACAAACACATACATAAACCTAAACTCTCAAACGAACACTAATGCTCTCTCCTTAATAATGGTGAACGCGAGTCTCACGTGTACCCCATATTTGTTAAATACAAAATTTTATTTTTTTCCCTCATTCTATTCATCTTTAAATTATTAAAAGATAGAAAAATTAATTCACATAATTTTAAATATGTATTTCCTTTTTTACTCTTAAAATTTTTAATAAAATTAATAAGAACTCTTAGAGGTGATGGGAGACCACTCTAGTAGTGACTCCCTAGCTTTACCCATAAAACAATTGGCAACAAATCATACCTTTCAGTTGTAATTCTTAATAAAGCATTGAAGTGATGTTCCTCATTGTGAGAATTTTCATAAACTCTTTTAATACTTACCAAGGTTTAAACTACTATCTTTTCTGTTATTCATAACTTTGTAAGAAACGTCATCGACCAAGGTTTTGTTTTTTGTTTTTCCTCTTAAGATTAACGTCACAGCTATCGTAATGATCTCAGGGTTCTAATAACTATCAGAATTCATGTGTTTGCCACTTTCACAGTAAACCATTATAATCAATAAGTTATAAAATACGGAAATTGGGGCGAGTATTTAGACCAAGTAGATGGTTCATGGTACAATTCAAACGTCGTAGGAAGCATAGAAAAAGATTCTACAAGAACAAATGCGTAGAGAGCGAGTGTTATGAGTGTTTCTCTTCCACTGGATATATTTAGAGCACAATTGTATCATCCTATCCAAAAATTTTGGATACCAGAATTATCCAAAGTACCATAAGTTGAGTGTTGTCATTGTACGTCAGCTAATTACTCAAAGTGGCTCCTTGTCTCATTTAGAACCATTCATTTGCCAACGTGATCACTTGGCAACCACTGTTTCCATTAGCCGTCTTTTTGTGACACAAAATCCTGTTCGTAGGTTTGCCGTTTGCAACAAAAGACAATCTAGCACCTGTTGAGTCAGGTGCATTATCCTACCAGGGAGTTACGAGCCACTCACATCTGATAATAGATCTTTTCACTGGTGGGGGCAAAATTGCACAATTCCTCACTTTTTCTACGTGAAAGTTAATGGCTGATAGGGAAGGATCATGCAGAAGAAGAGCAGCACTCGTGGATTAAATTGTTGCCGTCCCTTAAATCGAGGCAGAGAAGATGGATACGATTGTGCTTTTATTCTGAAGCGTTGGTATATGTGTGGTTCTCTTTTCTTATCCCCAGCTAGAATACACTGTTGTTCCACTTCCGGTTATATATTTTCATGCTTTCCGCCAACACTCTCTCCTCTATCAACCTTCAATTCTCTCTGTAAATTTACAAACATGTCAGTTAATGACAATGGCTTGCAGGAATATACACACTGGCAAGATCTAAAGCTCCCACTTTTGTTACATACTGATGCAGTTCAAAATATCCACGCAGCTATCCAGAACAAGTGGGATTTTCTCCGACAGTCAGCATGCCAAACCGCAGCTGGAAGAGCACTGTGGAAGCATGTTACACATGACCCACTTGCAGACTTGCTAGCAGGAGAGGCATACCTTAGAAGATTTCATGAGAAAATAAAGAATGACCTTCTTAACAATGCCAGAGAAATTTCAGGTGTAATTCTTGCAGTTCGAACCCTCTGGTTTGATTCGAAGCTAGAAGCTGCTCTTGACTCCTTTAATGGGGGAACGCAAGTAGTTCTCCTTGGCGCAGGTAGGTCATTCAACTATTCATTAATTTTACTCATTTCAAATCTGAAATCTGACTGATATATTCCCCTCTCCCGGAATGAGTTTAAGTTTAAAGTCAGAAAATCATACTAGAATCCAAAGTTTGACATCTAAAACAAAACGTCAGTGAGACTTCCAGACGGCGGCCCACCTAGTCTATGTAACAAGCACTTGTAACATAATTGGGCCCTGATAATTGAATGCCTGGAGTGGATAGAAAATACGTACTCTCTGAGGCTGCTCTAATGAAAGTGCAATAGAAGGAAGCTATATCACGTTCAAATAGTTAAAAGCATTTTATCATGTCCAGTAACAAAACTTTGCATGTCCAATGTCAGGAATGGATGTCAGAGCATACCGTCTAAACTGCCTGAAGGATAGCGATGTCTTTGAAGTTGATTTTCCTGAAGTTTTAGAAGTGAAAACCACTCTTCTAGAGGCAGCAACGGGATCAATCCACGATGACCAGCATCCAACATTGAAAGCAAAATCCTTATGTAGAGTGGCAGCTGACATAACGAATAATGACTGGCTTGAAAAGCTTCAAACCTCCGGCTTTGTTCCAGAGAAAAATACAGTTTGGGTTCTAGAAGGTATCATCTACTATCTCTCCCACTCTGACGCCGTGCAAGTGTTGAAGATCATAGCTGATAAGTGTGCCCTTACCAACACGGTTCTGTTGGCAGATTTTATGAACAAGTCATCAACAATGTTATCCAACTCCAACTTCCACTTCTATTGTGATTGGCCGGAGCTCTTACTTCCATCTCTAGGATTTTCCCATGTAAAGATTTCACAGATTGGCGATCCTGATGCTCACTTTGGGCTCACGGCTGATCCACTAAATCTGTTCAACAAGCTCCGCAGCTTACCCAGGTCAATGCAAACCCACCCAGATGATGGGTCACCTTGCTGCCGCATGTACTTGGTGCAGGCATCTAGTCTACCCAGTCAATCGTAGTCCATATAAAAGGCAATTTGAGCATAATGTAGAAACCATAAGTATCTACATCATACGGTGTAGAAGTAAGCATCATTTTTCCCAAGTAATAATCTAATAAATGAACAATGCATTTGACCCTGGGATACGTAAGCATCCATAAATTCACAAAGTCATACTGCACATCTTTTCAATAAGTTCTTGATTTAGTTTATGATGAAATTATTGGTTTACAGATACTTCTACTACGATCAAGCTAATTATTTTACAAAATACAAAAAAGAGAGAAATTTTGTTTATTCTCGGACCAAACAAAAAAGATGGATAAAAGGATATATAGGCCATGGTTACGTCTCATACCCCTGGTGATGATGCGTCAACAATTAATGCTCAGGATGGCAGAGATACATCCAGCACAAAATTCTCAACATGTTAAAATATACACCGCACAGAAAAAGATCTAATCTTCAGTATTTGTATATATGAAGTATTAATAAGTGTAACTTACAACAGCAATGGCCAGTAAGCCGTCAGAATTGCACACTTGAAAACACGAAAATAATTCGAGCAGATAATAACTACTACAAAAGAGCCATCTGAAAGGATTCATAAAGGAGTAATATTCGTACCATTATGAGAGCGTGTGTGTTTGTGTGTGTGTGCGTGTGTGTGTGTGAGAGAGGGAGAGTAGTTCCATAGTTTTCGTAATAATTTTCACATCACCAAACCCCCATGAGAAATGAATAGTTAGACTGCTCGCCACAAGAGCTACAAATAATTGGTGCGTTTATCTTATTCCATTGCAATCATAATATGTCTAGAACATATTCATCAAGGAGAAAATGACACTATATTAAACCAATTTCAGCAACTATGTTAATCTAATTAATAGTCACCTAGTTACTCATTAATCATTTTTTTCATCTTGAAGGACTTAATAACAATTTAAGATATAACTTATATTCTATGGCAAGCATTTCACAGTCATATAAAATGTGAAATTGAACTAGATATATCATTGATTATGGGACACATGAAGTAATACATTTTGGTTAGCTGATAGACAATTAGAGTGAATTTCCCATGAGCGTATGTTCTGCATGTATGATGATAGAAAGAAAACTAACATCATGTTCAAGAAGCATTCAAAGAAAAAGTAAAGGAATTTTCACAGAACAAAGTTGACTCTTTTTTGGTTGAGATGCCATGATAGAGAAAACTTAGCTGCGTGGAAAACTGTAAAAAGATACATGAATTAATGAAAAGGACAATGATTGCACAAAAGAAAACCATAGAGAAAGGGAAATATGCGACCAATTCAAGTCAAACCTATGACTAACTACAAAACAGAAAAGAGTGACTGCAAAACCTCATAAAAAGTTATTGGCCTGAAAGTTGTAATGCTGAAACAAAACATTAATCACGCTTCTAGGCAGTCCTTCACACTCTGCTCAAATTTGCCGAGTGCGGATAAAGCCTCCATGAGAGTATCAGCTACCTTTTGCCTGCATGAAAATGAAAAAGCAGCAAATGGGTATAGACATTGGAAATTATTGATAAAATACAAGTTTATTCAATTTTCACCAGTTAAGTAGACGAGAAATGAAGTTCAAAACTTTTGCAACAGTGATACCGCAATTCAAATAAGCCAAAACCATTCTGAACTTGTAAGCTGTAATTGCAAAATGAACAAATAACAGCGGCCCAAAAAGGTAAGATAATCAAAGAAAACTCGCCCTTTTAACTCCTAACAAATCAATGACAATGCTTCAAAGAATAGTAAATAGGAGAATACAATCAAGACGAAAAAATGATGTTTCTCCATAGTTCCACTCCACGACATAACTTCTGCTACTAAAAGTCATTCATTTCCTGGAGTCTTTCATAGTAAACAGAATACTGGATTAAATTAAATCATTAATTGAAAACAACTATTAGTCTGTGAACAAAAACGAAAGCACTGATATAGAACACTTTGATACATTAGACATTTTTTGATGATATGAAAATCAAATAGAATTATAGTGCATCAGCATTAAAAGCATCTAGTCTGGGAATATAACAAATATAAACTTTTTAAGCAAATACTGACTTATCTAGTGGAGTCTGGATATTTATTCCACATATAAGCTAGAAGAGGCCAACATTTACAACACAATCTGTTAATATGATCATGCAGATTAGTTTCATATCATGCAAATGTGACGACCATTCAAAGGTACACCAGCTATGCAACTACAAGTTTAAAAGATAGCATTACCTGTTGCGAGCAAGCTTAATATCAGCTTCACTAGTTGCATTATAAAGAGAAGAGAAAGACCTGCATAGAAAGAATCATCAAGGAAGAAAGCTCACAACTTCATATTACTAGTACCTCCTCATCTAAATGAGAGTGAGAATAATAAAAATTGACTGAAGAAAGGAGGATCTGAAGCCAATAAGAAGTAAAATTACTTGCTAATAATTGAAATTCCTGCCATTCCCCTACAGAATCTGATATTCAGAATACTCTAAAATTATTTTTGACAATGAACAGAACAACTTTTTTGTAGAAGGCTCACGATTTCAAAGATAAAGAAAAGCAGAAATAACTTTCAACACAACAATATTTCGAAAATCAGCATTAGACATGTATAAGCAGCTGGACATACAAATATGAGGTTTCCGTAATCATAATTATGATTTTGGTTTCACTAACATCTTAAATATGTGCTTAGAACGAGCTATAAAAGATGTAACTTCCAGAAGGTTTTAAGATTTCTTGCATTTAAAACCCATTGCCTCTCGGTTTCATTACTTGACAGGTATTATTGTCAATATAACATATAAAAAACGACATAAACATGCGTGACACAACATTAACAGCACAACCATCGAAATGGAAATAATAGGGTTACCTACTTTATAAGGTCATCCAACATAGCCTCAGCTTCCAGCTTTACAGGGTCATTTTTATCAAGTAATGAAGAAGCATTCTTCACAATTAATCGAAACGTACAAACCTGAAAATAAGCAATGATTCAATGGCTAATTTTAGTCATCATAACAATTACGAGAATGGAAAGGAGTCAAATGTGGAAACAACGAAATCTGGCAATACCTCAACACCAGTCTTGGCCTGAAAATTAACGAAAGAATTCCGCTCTTGCGCTACACAATCCCTGAAAGCAGATTTCAACAGCGTCTGGATTTCCTCTAACTCCTTTTCCGTAAATTTAGTATCACTGCTGGCTGACAAAGACCAACATACTTTTTACATAGTATAATTGCAGTAATATACAGAGAGAGAGAGAGAGAGAGAGAGAGAGAGAGAGTGGCAAAAAGGTTTTCAAAAAGGCGTACATACAGAATAAGAGATAAACAGAGCGAAGAATTTCACGGGAAGCGTCAATGGGAGCCAATATGAATTTAGAAGCCTTCCTCTTCTGGTCTTTAAGCCAATCCTTGGGTCCTGCTGCGTAATTATCACGCAATCAATGTTAAGAGTTTCCAAAAAAAAATTAATCAAAAGAAGTCTTTCAGTGAAGAGAGTGTGGCGGGGCTTACATATGCCGATGGAGAAGGCCGTCGCCGGAGCGGGTTGCGAGAAAAGAGCGTAGAACGAGAGCAAAGCGACATTTCTGCGAGAGATGCCAATAAGACGGAGACGATCTGCGGTGATTTTAGGGTTTGGAATTGGGGATTTTGGAGGGAGCGAAGGCGAAGAAGAAAGTGAAAAGGAAATCATGATTTAATTTGTTCGTTATAGGATTCATTACCCGCCCGTATATAACGGTTATTAACGGACACTTACGTGGCAATATTGAATAATTGTTAATAAATCCTAATAAAAAATTATCGAATGTTTAAACTTTAAATAAAAAAAATTACAATTGTTAATTTATAGTCTTGTTCAACTATATTACGGTGTGAGTTAATATTACAAATGGGTTAATTGATGAATTTGACATATGATTAAAATTATTGACAAAATATTTTTATTTGAATTTATTCTATTATATTTCTAATCTTAAAGTAAATAGCTTAAATGTAATACATAATTACTTTTTAAAAATTAAATAAATTTAAGAATTTAATTTAGAGTTAAACGTGAACTTAAATTATGATACTAATTCAATTTATCGAAACAAAATTTTGTACAAGACCAAATACTTTCAGAGAGTTTGGCCCATATTTTACAACATATGATTAGGATTATTAACTGAAAGGATTATTTTTTAAAAGAAATAATGGAAAGGATTATTAAAAAAAACTACAAAGATTATTTTTGAACTTAAGGAAAGGTAACATTATAATTTCTATAAATAAAAGGGAACTCAATTGCTATATTAAACTATTGTTTAATGGAAGATCTAAATGTGATTATATCTAATAATTAATGGAAATCTCGACTAGTTAATTATAAGTAGGCCGGCAAACATGGTAGTGGTAAAAATTTTATATAAACCAATTAAATAAAAATATAAAATATTATTATATGTAATTTTTTAGTGAATAGAGAATTAATTATTTTATCTTTCATTTACACAATAAATAAACTTTATATTTTAAAGTGTATAGTATACGTATCTACTTAATGAATTATAAATATCATTTTATCCTTTGAATTCTTTTAAAAAATGAGTTAAATTATGGAATATAATGTTTATCTAATAATTTATTAAAAAGAATTTGATAAATGTCTTCCTACGTGGGAATTTCTTGTCATGGCTTGTACTTATTATCGGTGCAAATTATTTGTGGATGAGAATGAAATGACTTTGAGGGAATGCTGCACATGTCAAAAGCGACCGATCTCTTTGTGGGTGCGTGCCTTATCCGCCCCAATTTGGAGCTACGATACGATTCTTGTTATGGCACGTATTCTTATACCCGTTGCTTGGTCTTTTCTTCTTTCTTTTTTTTTTGTCATTATGCGGGGTTAAAAATATTATTTTATATTTTTAAAATATGTCGTTCTGTTTATATTCTTAATTTTATTTTAAAATTAAAAAAATTAAATACATATTTATTAAAATATTCTTAAATATATTACAAATTTACAGAAAAATTATAAGCCCCGCGTGAGACCTATGGGATTGGCTCAAGGGGGTTATGGGGTGGGAGTTATACAGTATTTTTGTTTTTTAATTGTGTAACTTGATTTAATTGCTTGATTATTATTGATTTGATAAACATTAAGGTTATTGCAAGAGTTTCATATTCCGCCTGCTTTGAATTGTTTTTCCAAACATTGATGCATGTCCTATTTTTTATTTTATGAAAAAACTTACTAAAGCATGATCCAGTGTTTTTATTTCTGGAAAAACATAAAAATATATCCCTAGTTTATGTTTCCAGATAACCTTAATGCATGTCTCAATGTATTTTGTTTCTTGAATTAATCTAGCATGCCTAATAGAAATTAACGTTGATTAATTAGTTAATAATCAATTATTAAACATAAAAGAGTATTGGGAGAAGCTTCTATGAAACGACGTTGGTGACCAACGTCGTTGATGGCTTATGCACCGGCGGCAATGTTTATCACTAGGAGGCCATGTGTAACCACAAGGCAAAAAAGACAATTACTAAAGTAAAAAATGATTTCGATTGGCAAATTAGTGATCATGTAAATTTATAGGCATAATTAGGAAAAACGTAAACGATATGTTTCAATAAGGACTTATTACCTAACCGGAGGAGTCAAATGAAACGTGGTTAATAAATATGTTATCTTACTAATTTAATTTGGTTGGTTTATTAAGCAAACTCAAAATTAATTAAATTAAATGGAATCTCAGCTCATTAGAAAGTTATTTAATAATTTTTGAATTAATAATAGGGCTATTAATTTGTTTAAAGTAGTGTAAATAACTAAATATTTTATTCCTTATTTTATTTGAATTTGTGACATATGTTTTTTAATGTGTTTTTTTGTTGTTAGGTAAAATGAGTAAAAGTTTGTCCTTAAAAAGCATTATAGATGTCACTGAGATTACTAGATCAAACTTCTTAGACTGGTTATACAACTTGAAAAATTGTCTCAAACAAGAAAGAAGATACATATTATTGATATTAAAATTTGACCAGAGCTCGATGTAAAGGTA
Organism: Pinacopodium congolense; assembly: GCA_028565735.1. Taxonomy (NCBI): domain Eukaryota; kingdom Viridiplantae; phylum Streptophyta; class Magnoliopsida; order Malpighiales; family Erythroxylaceae; genus Pinacopodium; species Pinacopodium congolense. The sequence continues at coordinate 9,114 of JAOXYD010149276.1, forward strand.
AATGATGAAGTTTGGTAGAAATATCAATATTATATTGATAATAATGAAAAAGTTATGTCTGTGATATTATCTTGTAAGTCTTTTGAGCTTTACAGGTAATATGAGAACATGGATGTTTACACTATGAATACACATCTTCAAAAAAATTTTAGAGCACAAAGTCGAAAGATATAAGAGTTCTAAAGCATTATATTAATGGAAGATGGTATAATGTCCTTTAGTAGACTTACATGTACTAAATAAGATTGATTATATTAAAAATTAGGCTAATTAGATTTTGTCATAAACCATGAGTTAAGCATTGATTTGATGATCTAATCCCTTTTCCCCGAGCTTTTCATAATTTACCATGAACAAAAAAGATATGATATTAACTAAAGTGTTAAAATATGCTTAAGATTGCAAAAGCGTTCCTTAAGAAGAAACTAATATCTATTCTTGTTATGGATTCTTTAAGCCTAAGAAAGAAGGATCTAATAAGAAAAAGAAAAAGAAACAAAATGCTTATGCTAAAATAGAAAAGCGAAAAGGGTGGTGTTAAGAAAAATAATAATGACTCATGTTTTTATTCTGTTGTCAATAGACAATAGAAGAGGAATTGTAAAGCTTATCATGCTACACTAAACGACAAGAAGCTTATGGAAGCTTTATCCTAAGTTATATCTATAATTAAAATCATTCTTTCCAATTCTATTCCACAATCTTGAGTATTTGATAATGATTGTGGTTCTCACATGTTTAATTATTTTTAAGTTCTAATAATGAATAAATCATTGAAGAAAGATTAAGTAGACCTACAAATTGAAAATTGAGTAAAGGTTGTTATATAAGCTATAAGAATTTGAAGTTTATTTTTGCTTTCTAATCTTATAATAGAACTGAATATTTATTAAAAATAATAATAAGGAGTTTTATTAAATAAGTCAAAAAAATTGTACACAAATAATACTAACTATAATAACAGAAAAACACTGGTAGCTAGCCATGGAACAGACTAAGGAAAGACAACTAACTAAAGATGAATACGACAAACTAGAAACTATCTAGGTTATTAAGACATGAGGGAGAAATAAAAAAACTTAGAGATTAATCATACAAGCGCCATTTGGTCTTAATCAAATCACTACACGAGGTGTGGCGCTAATGAGCTAGTAGATGAAGTCTTGTGAAGTTGAAGATTTAAGAGTAAGAAACTCAACCGAATTGGAACAATTTTGAAAGATCCTCATATTCCTCTATTTCCAGATGAAGTGAATTGAAATAGTCAAAGCAAGCTTACAAGCTGTGATATCTGCTGAAGAGACGACTTAAGCTGCACCACTAAATTAGTAATAGAGTGTAAATCCAATGCTAGAGAACCAAATAATTTCTATCATGTTCTAGTTAATGGAAGAAACATTATTTCAATTTTATTTTTAGATT
>JAOXYD010149287.1:0-10535 GCA_028565735.1 Pinacopodium congolense
GGCATAAAAAGTATCAAGTGACAAGTTAAGTTGTTACATGGAAATTAGACTAACTAAGCCTATGAATTGTTCCTTAACATGCATATAGAAAAAGTCCCAACTGGGTTTTGAGGTCTTCTAGACAATTTTTCCCTTTGTATGTAGTGTCTACAGCATTAAAAATCTGACCATTTGGAGTTCTAAATAATGTGATATGAATAAATGATCACAAGTTACTCTAAAACAGGAGCAGCATCAGGTCACCTTTTTTAACCTTAATTTCTAAGGTCATAGAGTCAGAATTAAACCAAAGTGTCTTCTATAGATATTTACCCCTATGTCTTAGGTTTTATATGAAATAAGAATCACACAATTTGAGGATCTGTAGGCTTAGTTATGGCTTAAACAACATAACTGACTCAAGTAAATCCTAGACAAAACTATACTATATAATACTTTTTTATCATATTCAACCAACCCTAGTTAAAATAACACGAAAATAACACCAAAGCAACATCTTATAAACAAGTCTTAAAGTGTTACAAATGGAAGCTTAAATGATGGGCAAATGACTGCATACCTTGGTGTTAAGTGGGCTAATAAGCAAGTAACACCTTGGTGTTAAGTGGCATCTTAAGCTAGTGACACTTTGGTAAGTAAGCTAGTGACACCTAGCTAGTGATGAAGCAAGTTTCTGCTGGAGTATTCTAGACCTCTTCATTCTTGTTTTCTCTCCACCAAAAATTTCTCATCCTCTCTCAATTTCTGCTGGAGTTTGGATCATAAACTTTGTATGTATTGGTTGTTTGGAAGCTGGGTTTAGTTGAATTCTTGAGGTTGGATTCGAATTTTAGGAAGGTAAGGGAATACTAAACTTGGTATCATGTTATAACATGTATGGTTATATGTTTGATACATATATCTATAACTTTCATGAAAGAATCAAATTTGATTTATGTCATTAAGGGGTTTGAAAATTAGTTTGAAGTTGAGTTCTAGTTGCTATTCACGTTTGAGAGTAGTTTGTAGTATTTTTAGTATAACTCTTAAAATAATGAATCAAATTGCATCAAATTTATTTTGTTAGAAACCTAAGATATAAAGGAATATTTGTCTAGAAGAACATATTAACCAGAAACTTCATTTTCTATGTCAAACGGGCCATAAAAAACTGACCTAAAAACCTGTCATGAAAAACAAATAACAATTGTTTGAAGATAAATCGAAATTAATCTTCCTCTTTCAATCTATTTTTTCATATCTTTAGAGACTGAATTTGAAGAAACTCAAAAAATAAAAGTTATAGATGTAGGTCTTATTTTGACCTAAGTAAAAACGGCTTAAGAAAAGGGTGCCTAGATCTCAAGTTATGTTTGTTTTCCTAATACTACCTGTGATAGATACGTGTGCAGGATGAAATCCTAATTTCAGTCTTTAGATCTAGTTTACATATCTTTAGAACACGAATTTGAAGAAACTCAAAGAATAAAATTTGTAGATATAAGTCTTAGAATGACTTCAGTGAAAACATCTTAATAAAAGAGTGACTATAACTCAAGTTATGCTTGTTTTTCTAGTACTGCCTATGACAGATTCCTATCTAGAGTGAAAATTCTAGTTTCATCCTTTCGAGCTATTTTACATATCTTTAAAGAATGAATTTGCAGAAACTCAAAAAATAATCATTGTAGATATGGGTCTTATCTTAATTTCAGTGAAAATGGTTTGATAAAAAAATGACTATAACTTGAGTTATGCTTATTTTCCTAGTACTGCCTATGTAGGAACCTTACATTGTTTAGTGTGTTCATGAATGAATAAATTCCAAAGACTGATGTATGATGATTTGGATATGGGTTTTCTGAGATGATATTGGGATAATTCCGGACCATCAAGTGTCCGAGGAGTTTGATAATTGAGATCGTGTTGGAAGTGTTTTCTATTTGTGTGATGTGTTGTAATATGTCCCTCACATGAAAATTCTGAAATGAATTTGCTTTGTTTGAATAATGTTAAATCGTAGTAGTGGGTTTATAGGTATGTCTATAAGGGTCTGCAACTGCTCCTGTGACACTTTAGTATCTCCTGTTACTGATACTTCGGTGTCTCCTGTTATTGAGACACATGTCTCTCCTGTTCTGTGATACCGATCATGGTATCTCCTGAATTAGTCCGGTTACCCACTTCTGTATAAAGGATTAACAGACTAACATGTTTTATATTCTGTTCTCTGCTTAGTATTGATATAACTAAACCTTATTCTGAAACAACTAAGCTCTGTTCCGAAATAGGAAATTTTATTATCATATTTAGTTTTGCTCTTGGTGAGTTTTGGCCTGAAGCAAATGTATAATTTGTTCTTTTATTCTGCATTGCATGATCTTTTGGTTTAATTTGAAAATAGATAAGTAAGTACTGCATATGACATTTGGATTATTTTCTAATATGTGAGTATTGTGGACGAATGTTTGGAACAGTTGTCAGCTTATACCCTGTTTAGTTTATTCCCTACTAAGTTTTATGCTTAGCACGGTGGTTTTGCCCCCGTGTAGGTTCAGATAGGAGGATTTGAAGTATGAGAAAATAACAACCGTAAGGGCCAATGAAGAATGTCCTTTGTTTGGGAATGCATGTTTGAGTTGTATGTTGTAATATGAGATATAAGGTATTTTGTTATTAATTTGTAAATATTATAATACAAATGGTGTATTTGAACTTAAGGTTTGTACGATTTTGTTTAAGAGTTTGGAATGTAATAATCTTAATTCAGATCAATTCAATGTACTAGTTAACTTTTGTCTATTGGTTGTTTGAATTTTGATAATGTTATATATTAATTTAATATGTTTAAGTCCTATCTTTAGTAATACATGCCTATCCTTTCAAGGGTTATGTGGGTGTTACATGAAAGTTTAGGAATTTATAGTATTTCATAGCCAATTTATGTCAAATTAAGCTATATTGCACCTAAATTACTGTTTAAATGCTTAATTATGTTTATAAATATTGTACAGTGTAAATGGAAGCTAAAAAGTAGAGAAAAGATCGAAAATTCATCAAAATTTTCAGATTTCAAGACTAAAACGATGATCTTATGCAGCTTGTTGTTATGCTTCTTAAACCGCCACTTTACTCTCGAAGATAAAGACTTAAATGACAGTTTCATAGCCTGTTGTTATACTCCTTTTAAGCGTTATCTGTTGACGAATTTCCAGTTGGATCTCTCATTCTCTTGACTATAACTTGCACAAGGTGCTTCCCACTTGCGACTGACATATAAATAGAGGTTTGGAAGCTAGAAACAATAAGAATTGACAGAGAGAAACACATTTTCAAATCAATCTACAGATTCTCTCAAAACTTAGTGCTTATTTCTAGCATTCTTCATCTTTCCTGATTTTCTTTGCAGATTTAAGTTTTTCTTGTGGATTATAGAAGCTCCACACATGTCATAGACCTTTAGGCGTGTTTGTAGCTCTATTTAACGCATTATAAACCTATCTTTTGTATTGAAAATCCACTCTTGAGCTTATATATTAAAAAACATAAGTTATATGCATGATATCTTTTCTTTCTTGATATAAATGAGTGGCTGAACGTGTTTATGGTTGAGGAATGGTGATTTAATGATCTAAATACATGCTTAGATATGATTAAGGGCTATCTTTTACTTATTTGAATGCTTAAAGCTTGTCTTGAATTGATTGTTTAAGATTAAGAAGGTAAATAGAGAAAGAAGAGGATCAATCTCTTGATCCATTAAAAAATCAATAAGTAACTTGATTTTAATTAATACAGGACTAATGATTAGTTAATCTAAAGGGTATTAATATGAGAATATTAATTTTTAAATTAAGCTTCTTGTACTTTAAGCCTTCTTTAGGTTGATTTAAGAGTGGACCAAACCTTAAACTTTTAAAGGAAGAGAAAATACATTGATTTGATCGTAACCTTATCTTGATTTAGTGAAGTTGCCCTATGATAAGTCCCTTAATCCATAATTAATATACTTAGATCATTGAAAACCATCTCCTTGACCATTTTAATCCATTAAGTAACCTTACATTTCAAAGTTAGCCTTCTTTGCAAAGTTGAAGCCCTTTAGTTTAGTTTGGTAAATTTAGTTAAATTAATCACTCAAACTAGTTCCTTTAGATAATTGTGATCTATTTTCATTAGTATTAATTATAAGTGATCTCTGTAGGACGATAATTCGAGTCTAAAATACTCGCTCTACTACTTGTGATCGATATACTTGCCAGTTAGTTGGTTTTAATTTTGTTTTGAGAAAAAAGAGCTTCAATTGTTAAATTTGATAATTAATTTGAAATTTTGATATTAATAGAATCCAATGCAAAAAGTGATAAAATGTGTTAAAGTGTGCTAAAAAACAATCTAAGGTAAGATTGATTGATTAGTAATTAATTTAACAGTATATATAGTTGATCGACAAGTGCCATTTTTTCACAGATTGCTCGACTACTGCATTTAAGTGGTTAATCAATAGGCACGGGCATAGGGTTTCAACTAGTAGTTTTAATGGTAAAAATTATGATAAATATTTTTTAATGTATACTAATGGTAAAAAATGGCTACTTTAAAGATTTTATACAATAAATATGTGTATTTAGAGGTTGGTTATACATAGGTTTTGAGTCAAAGTGATTTAAGAAGCATTTGAGTGGTTGTTTTAGTGTTTTGGTTGTATTTTTGGGAAGTTTTGGTGCATTTATCATTATTTTATTTGTGAACCTATCTAAATACTTTGAGTTGGTCAAGTGAGCATTACTGAAGTGCATTTTTTAAGTTGTTTAGATGTATGATTATTAAATCATAAAAGGTTATTCTTATCCCGTGAAAAAAATAATGTTATATAAAGGTTGATCTTTACTCGTTGAAGGAGATAGTGAAATTTTCAACAAGGTTGCTTATTATATTGTTTTATAATTCATCATTCGATTAAAAAGAAAAAGTTTTAATTACGTACAAATATTTCAAAATTTTAGTGTCACCTAATTCACTCTCCTCTTAAGTGTTATATAGGGATCAAAACTTTTGTTGTAGTTAGGAGCATGGAATGAGTATTAAAACCAAGTAACTGATTATTTGTCATATCACAAATATGTCATCGTCTCTTTTAGGAATTGCAATTTTTTCTTTAACATTTGATCAATTGTTGGGTAATCTGTAATTTCGAACAATTCCTTAAAAATAAATGACCATGATATGACCGTAAGTCCACTTAGTTGGCCCAACCATAGTCTTTATATGTGAAATTCTTTTTAGGATGATGTTACTTTATATTAGTTAGCTGTCACATGCATAAATTCATTTATAATTGAAAAAGTGACATTGTGTTTTAGCATTAAATTGTATGATAGATTAGCTTCTCTTCAACTCTTTAAAAAAATTTCAAGTTATATGAAAGCTAATTTATAGTCATTTTGTTGGTTTGTCTCAAAGAAGTCAATAATGACTATAATTACTCTCAATTTGTTAACTTTAGTAGGATTAGACAATTTTTTTTCTTATTTAAATGACTTGTTGTATTTTAGGGCCTTCAGTATTGAAATTCATATGTTTAAAATATTTATATATTCTTTTTATACTTATAAAGGAAGACCAAAGCATTGAACCTTTCTAGAGCCAAAGGATGTAGAATCAAATCAAATTAATGAAAGAGGAAGTTATCCCATTGAATCTATTCATAAAATTGGAAAATAATCATATTTATTGTAGAATGGAGCATATTTTTATTTTTTAAAATGCAATGTTATTTTTTTAAGTAGTAATTTTTTTGTAAGTTAAAGTGATATTTAATGTATAATAGAGTGGTGTATTTTGTAGAATATAATGGTATTACTTTATATGATACGTAAGGTATAATTTATTTGAAGTTGTATTATTTTTACATATATTTGAATGCATGGATAACCTAGTATGATGTAGTATTTATAGTTGTGTGAACTTGTATTTTTTTTAGAATGAAATTTATTTTTTGAATAATATAATGGCTTTCATTGTATAATGTAGTGGTTATTATTCATTATGTGATGGTATAATTAATATAACATATGATGTATCTTTTTATGCAATATGTATCATATTGTTTAATTGGAGTTATATAGTTTTTTGCTTGTATTTGAATGCCATGTGTTTGTTAATGTAAAGGGATATTTGTTGAAGTGTGTAGCGGCATTTTTGTATAAGATAGTGATATTTTTATATGTTGTTGTTCTTTTTAAATGCAATGATATATTTTGTATAACGTGTGAAGTATATATTTTTTATAATGTGTAAGGTATAATTTTTGTCAAGTTATATATATTTTTGCATGTGATTGATTTACATAGATTAGCCAATTTCAAATGGTACTTATTATAATGTGATGATATTGTTTATAGTGTGAAATGGTACTTTTTGTATGGTAGAGTAGTATTTTAAATATAATATAATGATAGTCATTGTATAATGAGATGTTTTTTTAATTAGCATTGAAATTTTTTGTATAGTATTGAGATATTTTTATATATAATGCATTGGTATATTATAGATGAATAACAAATTACAAACTGAGATGAGTTATTTTGGATGTGATAACTAAATACAGTCATATAAAGACGATTAAGATGAACGTAGTACTAGAAATATGAACAAAGTTTGAATATTTATAGAAGAAATTTGATTTTCACCAAATTATGTATGATGTCATTAGTTTGTGGCTGTTAAAAAAAAAGAAATATGAGAAAAGAGAGTTTAAGAGAAAACATTTGTTAATATTAACCCTATATGGCACCTAAAAGGGAGGCAGAGTGAATTATGTATCATTTAAATTTTCCAAAGCTTTTACTAATTCAAAAAATCACTCTTAAAACAATTTTAATGTAATGAAATTATAATAATTATTTCAACCAATATATTAATATAACTCAATGACAAAATATAAACTTACAAAAAACAAAGAGAGCAAAGAAAGAAATGAAAAACTAATTTTATAGTGATTCGGTGAATAAACCTCGCCTATGTTCAATCTACAAGAAAATTTTGGAAATTTCACTAAAATTTGCCTTCTAATTGGTGAAGTGTAATTCTTGTACATCAAACTTCTTTTAGTAAAAAGGGATCTTACACACAATCTCAAGTCCACTAGAAACTACACACACACAAAATATCATTTGATAAACTAATGTGTTTATGGAACTCACTACTTAAATGATGAATGTAACCAAATACACAATCACATATTCCAAAAATAACTCTTGATATGTCTTTCACTCTTTTGACCACTTCTATGCATTTCAATGCAATTGGATGCTTCAACAATACTCTACAATGCCTATTTATAATTGAAAAAACACACAAACTATTCATTTATATCTATTTGGTTCATTAATTCATAAAATCTTCCTATAAAAACTAGCCATTGGACCTACCTTTCGTGGAACATTAGTCGACTAGTCCTTTATATTAGTCGACTACTCAACCATACTAGTCGACTAATTCACAATTTTACCTACATTAGTTACCCATATTGGTTGACAACCAATTTACCAAAAAAAAAAAATCTCTTACACTAATGAACTATTCCCATAAAATAGTCGACTAGTCCATCCCAAAAACACACATTGGTTAACTAGTAATTTAAATTCTAATCAACCACTTCTCTTGGAAATAGTTTTTAAACATTTTCTTAAGTGTTTTTAAAGTTCCAAAACTCATTCTTTTAAAAAGTACTTGACTCAAACACATTTAAGTCACCAAAAATATTTTAATACATCAAGAACATTTTCTTTAAAAGATTTACTAAATTTTTCTCTAGATTATAAATTACTATATACAATAAAACTAAAAATAAATAATTATACAATAGTTGAGCCCTTAAACAATATTATCATGAGTAATCTAAGATTTACATTAAAAATTACATAAATTAACCTATTAAGTCTTTATATCCTTAATGATAATCACATTCTCAAATTTATTCTACAATGTATTCTCTTTGGCTCCAATTTTGTTACTATTGCACTCTTTTCACATTCCAATACATCAAAAACAAAGAAATTATTAGTACTAATTATATTTTGTCATGATCAAAATATAGGTTAAAACATCTTTTTATATCTCTCCCTTTTTATGAAGACAAAATTTGTGATATTATAAAATTAAAAAACACAAAAAAATAAAGTTAATATAACAAAAACTACCCTTAGATTATAAACTTCCTTTAAATTCTTGTAACATATAAACATTATCATATAAACATTACTCCCCATATACAAGAGCTACTATTATCATGTATCTTCTACTCCTTTATGAAATCATTAAAAAGTTATTTATAAATGCACAAACAATTAATTTTCAATTTATACATTATAATATTAAATTTCCATCTATTATTCCTAATTCTATACTAATGACGTAAAACCTATGTTCACACAATAGTTTAGCTAAGACAATAGTAATTAGTAGGTTATATCAAAAAATTCTAACTCAATATCACTATTTTACATACGATCTATAATAAAGGAATACTTTATTTCTATGTTCTTTGTCCTAGAGTGTTAGATGTGATTCTTTGTTAGACAAATGACACTAGTGTTATATATCTAAATGGGGATGTCATAATCTTTAAATTATTGCTTAAACAAAAGGATCTGTATACAATAAATACTGGTTACAACTTATTCAAATTTTGCTATTGATAAAGTAATTGAATTTTGTTTCTTCCTAAACTATAAAATTAATGCATTCTATGAAAATTGACGTGTGTTGATTATATTTTTCTACTTAGTAAGCTACATGAATAATATGTATCTAAGTATCCAATTAAGTCTAAAAATGTATTATTTGGGTACTAAAATTATAATGACATAGTTCCACACAAATATCTACGAAAGCCCTTAATAACTAAAAAATGAGACTCTATAGGATATGATTAGAATATTACACATAAACACATACTAAACATGATATCTGCTCTACAAATGATAAAATAAAATAAAATATCTATAATACCTCAATATAGTTTGATGTCCACAAGCTTACCTTCTTCATCCTTATTTAGTTTAATTGAGGTGCTCATAGGCATCTGTAGTGGTTTGGCTTGATCTATTCTAAAACGTTTTGAATGGCGTTTGGTAGACTTAATGATGAAAATTCCTTCCTCCATTTGTTTGATTTGTAATCCAAAGAAGAAGTTAAGCTTACCCATCATGCTCTTCTTAAATACCCTACTTATATATTTTGAAAATTCTTTACACAAGCTTTCATTAATAATATCGAAAATAATGTCATATACATAATTTTGAATTATAAAATATCATTTCGATCCCTCTTAATGAACAATGTCGTATTGACTTTTCCTTTAATAAAAACATTGCTTAAGAGAAAAGCATATAATCTTTCATACAATGCCTAGGTGAATATTTTAAATATTTTAAACCATGTAATGCTTTAGTAAGTTTATAAATATGATTGGATACATTGTGATTTTTAAAATTAGGAGGTTGATTTACATAAACTTTTTTTTTAATGCATTTTTAACATTGATTTGAAAAATTTTTAAATCTATGCATAAAGCAAATGCAAGTAATAGCCTAATAACTTCTTACCTAGCTTTTGATACAAAGGTTTTATCCCTTCCTCTTGGTTGTATCCCTTAACCATTGTTAAGCCATTTAGATCATTTTCAAATCTCTTTTAAGTATTTGTCTCGAAATTTTCAACTAGATCTCAGTTTTCATTGGCTGCAACTGGCTCCACTTACCTTTAATTTGAAGAAGACATATATTGATGATCTGAAGCCATTTTTATTAAAAAAAAAGAGAAAAACACATCCCTTAGATTAAAATATCATATTCTCTCAAGTCTTAGGTCATTTTTCTTAAATTCTTTATCTTTTTTGTTGTGTTTTGCATATTTAAGTTTATTTTTTAGGATTGTAAGAGATTGAACAAGTGATTTAGATCTATAAACGTGTTTATAGCCAGTTTTGGTACGTTCTTAAATTTTTTAATCTTTTGTAATCCACTCTTTGTTTAATATATTAAAAAATATGACGTTTATGATGAATATGATGTGCTCTTATAAAAATAACAAACGATTAATATACTAATATTTTATTTAAAAGATTGTATAAAGCCTTCTAAATTTAATTAACAGATATTTAATTATATATTAAACTTCTTTCAAATGACATCGAAGATTTAGATTTGATAAGTCTTTGACCTAAAAGAAATGACTCATAAATAAATATTTTAAATTAAATATTTAGTAGTCACAAAATATCTTTTATAAATAAAGTTAAATTTAAACATATGTTATTGATTTATGATAAAGAATAGATATAAACATAAAAAGGAACTTACTTTTTTAAAAGATTGAAAACTATTCAATTAGAAAAAACTCCATGTGTGGCTTCACTATAAAAAAAACAATATATAGATTTTTTTTGTTAATTGAAAGTAAAATATTATCAATGTAAATTTAATTAATAAAATGATACAAATATTTATAATAAAACAATTTTAATAATCAATACAAATAATTATTCTATT
>JAOXYD010149308.1:0-10535 GCA_028565735.1 Pinacopodium congolense
TAAACTCAAATCATTAGTGATTAAGCATGTTTTGTTATCATCAAAACCAAGATTGGAACCTCCCTTGGTTCAATAATTAGTAAATATTAAAGTTTCAGAAAAGCTTAAATGCATTTACAAAAGTTATTTTAATTGATTTTTCTTACAATTTGACGTATTATAAAGGAGATAAATACAGTGACATATCTCATACGTTTTGTTTTATTAAATGCATGATTAATCAGTTTTAATTATTTTTAATCATTGAATAATTTTCAACATAAAGAGTTAGATAATGAATTCAACAGTTCTTTTGTGACATAATTTGTTTCATATGGTTATTAGTAGCATATGATGCTACATTGTCACATCTTATATGGCCATATAGTTGTTATATGAGAATAGCATATAGATGTATCTCTAGTACTTGAGGAAATAGTTTAAATACCGATAAGAATGTAGTCACTACAGTGGCCTTTCGAGTTGGTATGAGAACCATGTTTCCTTCCATGTTGAGTAATGTCTCTTGTTTTGTATTTAGTCATTCAACTTACAAGTGTTTATCTTGTACGAAACTTGAGATTTACATAAAGACATGTGGTAGGGAAAGTCGATACTTGAGTGATGTATACACTAACAAGTGGTAGACTCATGAGAGTTAATGAAGTGTACTTTGATAACTTTTATTTAGAGGTCTTATTCATGTGTTATATATTCTGCCCATATGTGTTTCATGATATATGGATAGGATGTTCAGCTTATCTTTTATGGCTTTTGGTATAAGTGTTATCCTACATCTGTGCTAATGCTATATTATCTATTTTTTGCATTCACCTTTTCGATGAATGAATGCACCCTTACGATTGAATTGCTGAGCAATTACAATCTCAGTAAATAGATGGAAGACGTGGTATTTACATTAAGAGTGACTGATCTACATTCAGATTTAACAGCTGAAGAGCCACCTTTGATTGATCCTTCCATCATCTCCAAAATTGACAAAGTTAGTTATGAAAATTAGGAATGGATAAACATGTTAGCTTATCTAATGATTGAAAAGTCCATCCCAAGTAATATTTTCAACGGACTTTCAAGTACAACCTCAAAGAAGAAGCTTATGGAAACTGTATTACAGACATACAGTGCCTCTCCTACTGGTGAGGTAATATCTATAATTAGGAAATTATTTTTCATGAGATATACAAAAACTGGGGGTGTAAGACCATATCTTCCAAGCGCGGCGAACCTATATAAAAAGCTTGAGGCGATGGATTTTCCTCTTTCAGAAAAGCTTATAGTGCATTATGCAATTATAACACTTCCAGAGGAATTCACTTATTTGGTTACTACTTTCACTACTCAGCGTGCATCTTGGGATATTAGTACTCTGATATCTTATTATAGAGTTGAGGAAGAGAAGCTAAGTACCACATTGTAGGCAATGCTGATCACAACTCAAGCGAATGGTAAGGCTAAGGTTTTCAAACCTAAAGGTAAAGCTCCTCATTGTCCTTTTAAAAAAGGTATTGGTTAGACTAGTGGGATCAAAGGACAGGAAAATTCATGTATTTTTAAATGTTTTTGGTATAAAAGAAAAGGACACTAAAAGAAGGACTGTCTAAAGTATAAGACCTATAAGGAAAAACAAGAACAATTAGGTAACTCTTTGGCCCTTGTTATTCATGAATCCAATGTTACTTTAGCTACATCTAGTTTTTGGTGGCTAGATAGTGGACCTTTTACTCATATTACTTCTGCATTACAGGGGTTCAAAATAAGGAGGAAGTCAAATCAGGATGAGTTAAACCTCATGATTGGCAACAATGAAGAAGTAGTTGTGGAATTTGTTGTAATGGTGTGTAGATTCAGGCTTTAAACTTGTATTACAAAACACATTTTACTGTCTTCTAGACGAAATTTTATTTCTATATCAGTTTTATATAAAGAAGATTATAGTTTTGTGATCGCTAATTCTATGGTTCAATTATCTCATGATGTAAAATATATTGATAAAGCTTTCTTATCATATGATTTATACAAAATGTGTTTAACTCCAAACAATTTTTATTCTATTTCTTTCATAACGGAAAAGATTGTTGCAAAGAGGCCTCTCATAAAGGATAAATCATATATGTTGTGGCATAAGAGATTGAGCCACATCTCTAAAGAAATAGTTGAGAGATTGATTAAGGATAACATGCTTCCAACTTTTGATTTTTCAGATTTAGAGACGTGTTGATTGTTGTAAAGGTAAAATGACCAAAATAAAGAATAAAACTTTCAGGCATAATTTTTATGTATTGAAAATAATCTATATAGACATTTCTAGTCCCTACTCACCCACAATTTGCGGATCAAGGTATTTTGTGACTTTCATTGATGACTTTTCCTGCTACGGTAACTTTTTTTTAATTAAAGAAAAGTCTAAAGCACTTGATAGGTTTAAAGTGTTTAGGATTGAAGTTGAGAAACAATTGGAAAAATTCATCAAGATAGTTTGATCCGACTGAGGAGGAGAATATTATGGCAGACATGGAGTTATAGGATAAGAAAAAGGTCCGTTTGTCATATATTTAGAAAACTGTGGTATAGTTGCTTAGTTTACTATACCGGGGAGTCCTGAACAAAATGGTGTGGTCGAAAGGCACAATCACACCTTAAAGGATATGATGAGGAGTTTGCAAAGTAGGACTAACCTTCTAAAATACCTTTATGCCGAAGCCATAAAGATTGCCTTGTACATTTTGAACAGGGTTCTTAGTAAATTAGTTCTAAAGACCCCTTTTAAGTTATAGAAAGGATGGAATCCATCACCAACCCATATCCGAATTTGGGGTTGCCCAGATGAAGTAAAAATATTTAATTCAAATGAAATCAATTTGCATTTCAACTTGTTGCAATGTTATAGGATACCCTGATCACTCTAAGGGCTACAGATTCTACTGTAGAGAAGAAGGCTCAAGAATTGTGGAATTTCAAACAATGAAGTTTCTAGAATTTGATGTGATTGATGAAAGTTCTCATCCTAGTAGTTCTTATCCAAGTAGCATTTAGATGACCATAGTGTCATATCCTACTTCTATTCAGATAGGATCAACGAATCCTGGACTTGGTGTCATACCAGTGCAAAACTAGTAACCAATATAGATTATGGATGATACAGTTCCTGAGACACAAGATTCAGTTATCTAGGCTCTAGTAAAAAGATCTTATAGGACAAGGAGACCTGTTATCTCATTGGACTATATGGTTTATCTTGGGGAGAGTGATTATGACATTGGTCAGATCATAAATCTAGTAACCTTGATAGAAGCTATTTCTATTCCTCGTACAGATTTATGGTAGGATGCAATGAAAGAAGAAATGCAATCACTAAAGCAGAATCAAGTATGGGAACTTGTTGACTTACCTCAAGGTTATAAAGCCATAAGATGTAAGTGGATATTTAAGACCAAGAAGGATCCTCAGAGTAAAGTTGAGTAATTAAGGCCTGATTTGTGGCTGAAGGATTCACTCAAAGAGAAAGAGTTAATTTTAGTCTCACGTTCTCTCCAGTATCCTCTAAGGATGCTTTTAGAGTGATTATAACATTAGTAGCTCATTATGATCTAGAGTTACATCAGATGGATGTTAAGACCACTTTCTTGAATGGAGACCTTTATGAAGAGGTCTATATGAACAACTTAAAGGATTTCAACAAGATGACATAATTCATCAAGTTTGTAGATTGAGAAAGTCACTATATGGTTTAAAGCAAGCTTCTTGGCAATGGAACCTAAAGTTTGATGAAGTGATTATCACCTTCAGTTTTTTGAAAAATAAAGTTGAAAGATATTTATATTCCAAGATTAAAGATGGTATGATGATCTTTCTACTGTTGTATGTGAATGACATCTTACTGGTATCAAATGATTTGGGTATGTTGCATGAAGTTAAGCAATTTTTTTCTAAATAATTTAATATGAAGGATCTTTGTGAAGCATCTTATATCCTAAGTATTCAGATTTACCGAGACAGATATAAAAACTTATTAGGTCTCTCTTAAAAGGCATACATAGAACATGTGTTATGAACTTTTCATATAAAAAATTACAAACCTTGTACAACACTGATTTCTTATGAAGAGAAATTATCTTTGGCTCAATCTCCAAAGAATGAAGTTGAAAAGGAAGTCATGAAGAATATACCATATTCTAGTGCAATAAGTTACCTGATGTATGCACAAGTATGTACTAGACCGGATATTGAATTTGTTGTAGGTCTGTTAGGTAGGTATTTGTCTAACCCATGTATACACCACTGGAATGCAGTAAAACAAGTTTTGAGATACCTTTAAGGTATTAAGGATTATATACTCATATACAAAAAGGTTGAAAGTTTGTATCTAATAGGGTATATAGATTTAGATTTTGCTATGTGTCCAGATGACAGGAAGTCCACTTCAGGTTACATCTTCACGCTAGTAGATAGTGCAATCTCATGTAAGAGTGTTAAACAGACACCCTTAACATCATCAACTGTGCATGCAGAGTTTGTTCTGTGTTATAGAGCTGCTTCATAGGCAGTGTGGTTAAGAAATTTAATTTCTAAATTATTTGTGGTACAGTTAATTTCTTGACCAATATAGTGGTACTGTGACTATCTTTCCGTGGTATTTTTTGGTAACAATAATAAGAACATCACGTGGTCGAAGAATTTGGAGGTCAATTATTTGACCGTAACGGAATTAGTGCAGAATGGTGACATTACAATAAATCATATTTCAACAGAATATATGCTCACAGACCCACTTACTTAAGGACTATGAACCATCAATTTTCAAAGACATGTCGACAATATGGGTGTATAAAAGTCCTTTGACAGTATCAATTAGGGGCATATAGATTAAAAGTCTTAAGATTTGTGTCAATCTTAAGCATTTCAAGGTCATTGGGAATTATCATAGTATGACCTTTACTATGTCTTCAAACACATACAGTGATCTCAAGATGCCAAAATATATTGAGACATAGTGGGATAAAAGTGCTCATCCCATACGGATATCTCTAAATACGATTTAGCATAAAGTAGAGATACCGAGATCGTCAAACGAAGCGTAATACATACGGGGTTGTATCATATAGTTTTTCACATGACATTTTCTCACTCATGTTAGTAAGGTGATTCGATATGCATGATTATATTGAAACTGTGTCGCTATATGATGCATGTTTCTTGTATTTTTTAATATTGATAACCTTATGAGATAGGGTGTATGGCTTTATTTATCTGTGGATTATAAAATATATCATATCGTTGTTTTTACTTGATCATTATGTTAAGACAATTAATGCTTATCCATAAGGGAGAATATCGGAATAATTTTATTGGGCACAGTCTGTTTAATTGTTCCAAATTTTAATTTAGACAACATTAATTGGATTAAGTAAAAATAATTAATTGGATTAATGGTCTATAAAAGATAAATAATGGTCTAAAAGAAAATGTGACCTTTTTAGTGTGGGCAGATAGTTTATTAGACTATGATGGGATTGTCTAATAAAAGACTATCTATAAAGACTAGTGTTAGATCTCCTACTCTTACTATATATAGATTTGGCCATTCAGTCACTTGAACCATTACAAGAACTAAGTATTAAAAAATAGTAGAAAGTTCAACGCCCAAAATTCTCTGACCTCTCTTTACTCTCTCTCTAATTTTTGCACTCTCTCCCATTTTGCCTATGTTTTTTTGTCTATTTTTACAGGTTTAGATACAATTTCGGTGACCGGATTCCAAAATTTTCATATAAATGGACACAAAACCAGGTACAATTTCTATACATTTCACATTTATATGGTTAGATCTTGGGATAGTTCATAGTTTTGAACATAAAGTATCTTACAAGAACACCATGGCATGACTAGATTTATGGGCTTGGTGCTAAAGGAAGATAAGGCGTTATGTAGATACATCATGTCTTACAACTTTTGGACTTTTGTTATGGAGTTAAAATCTACTTATAACTCAAAATTAATATTTTTCGAGTGTCTAATGAATAATCATAGAAACTTACATTAGTCCTTTTTCTAAAAGAAAAATGTATATTAAATGGAATTTTGGATCTTGACAAGTAGGTTAAGACTGACATTGCCTTGCTATATTTATTTAAAACAAAATTTGTTCTTTTTCTCCAAAATTGTACTTTGAAACTTCATAAATATTCAGAAAAAAGTAGGCTTCATTAAGCATAACTAAAAGTATAAGGCATGTTTACTTCCATATCTTTTTTTTTATTTTTCAATTTTTAAATTTTAAAAGAAAATTTTTTGTTCTGTTGAATTTTCCATTTTCAAATTATTTTCTTTCTATTTTTATTTATGAAGTTATAAATATTTTTCATTTTTAGTCATAATTTTATTTTATTATTAACTAAATAAATGTTATTTAATTATTTAATATTAACTATTATAAGAACTATGACTAATTTAATATAATTATTTAATTTATTTGTTTATGTTTTATAACTAAATTAATTAAAACTTTAAATTGAAAATTTTTCAAATTGGATAATTATTTAAAAAATATATTTTGAATTTTAAATATCTTAAAATATATCAATTTTAAATTTAAAAAAATAATTATTTATTGTACAAAATGTTTTAAAAATAAATATTTAAACTTGGATAATAACATAAATTTTTAAAATCAAATTATATTTTATTAAATAAGCATTATTTTGAAAAAATTAAAAATTTATTACTCATTCAATAATATATTTTTAATCAAATATGATGAATTTATTACTAAATATTATATAAGAGATTAAAATAAAATTAATTACCAAATTAATTCATAAATTCAATTTATCTCTAATTTTAATTTTAATTTTATATTTTATATTTTGTAATTATCAAGAAAAAAAGTGTAATACAATCATTTAAAACCTAACATTTTCACCAATATTCAGGTCAGATCTTAACATTTTGAAATGTTTAGGTCAAATCTTAATGTTTTAAAAGCGTTCAAAAAGAACCTTAATGTTTCAAAAACATTCAAAAACAACCCTGAACCCAATGTTAAATCAAGATTATTTTTTAACGTTTTTAAAATATTATGATTCTTTTAAAACGATTCTAAAACGTTAAGGTTCTTTTTAAACATTTTGAAATGTTAGGAGCTGACCTAAATATTTGTTGAAACTTTACGGTTAAAATTAGCCTTTTTGCCAAATCAAAATAAAAAAACAATAGTCAAAAGGCACAACCAAAATGTAGAAGTTCAACTAAACAAACCCTTGGAATATATGATATTGTGGAGCCAAAGTCTCCATAGCTTCCCCAGAATCTCTAGGAAACGAAATGGAAGAGCAAACAAAAATGGACCTACACTTACAATTGCTAATATAGCAAATTGGTCAAAGGTCACCACAAACCTGCAACAGCACAAAATGTTCTAAATCCATATATTGCATTCATATTGGAAGATAGCCTGACATGATCCCAAAGTATCTCTGTCACTTGAGAATTACAGCTGTACCTAGGCATAAAAATCCATCTTTACACACCACTTTTAAAGAAGGTTTAGGCTGAAGATATGCAACGATTTACATGCACACAAAGGAAGTGAGAATCAAAGATAGTATGAGAAACATTAATTTCAAATTCATACTTCATTCACAAAAATTCCCAGGCCAATGATGGTCATGGTCAATGGAATCAAACCTATGCTAAGAGACAATAGGCTGAATGTTGGAAACATTATTATAAATATCCCTATTTATGATACTATACGTACATTGCAAAAGGAACCCTGAATGTCCCCAGAGTTAAACAGAGCTCAAAACTTGAAATTGTGATAGACTAAACAAATCAAGGCAGTCTGATATATTGAAATTCCAATCTTAGAGCATAGGCCAAACATAGAACAACCCCACATTGTATAAGTCCTGAGGTTTGGAGAAAGTCTTGCAAACAGAAATAAGTCTTCTAATGAAAACACCAGCAACTTAGCCATTTTATGCAAAGCCGTCAAGTCTATATAATTCAGTTTCCATAATGTTGCAGTTTAAAATATACAGCAATGATCATAAATGAATGCAAAAGAACTGAATCCACCATGCAAAATTCAGCTATTGAAATGTAAAAAGTAGCGACAATAGACCAGTGGGTTATCTGATTTCCCCTTAATGGTACATTTTGTTGTTTTGATACCTCAGACATAGTATGGGGCTCAGAATACCTCGTGGGAAAGGCTACCTGCCATTAAACTACCTCTAGTGCTTCATTGCCAGAGGTCATGGTTAACTGGATTCTTAATCTCTCAGCCCATCTTCCAAAATGGTTCACCTCTCCAGAAGGTTAGTTAAGTACTATAATAATATGAACGAGGACACCACCAAAACCCCCCAAAAGATAATAACTTGGACAAGGAAACTCATAATTCGTAAAGGAATCCGCATTGCAAGGTGATAAAGAGAGCAATTTTCCGCTAGAAATGCCACAAAATTTGCAAACACCACATGTCACTCAAACCCTCCACCCTACACCAAAATGAACTCAGAATAACTTTCACCTAAAAAAGCTCAATGGTCAAACACAGGATCATCTATTTCCAACCAAAAATCAAAACTTTTGTGACATCACTTACACAAACACAATCCCGTAAAAACACAAGATCACATAACCTTCATTCTGCGGTCAATATGATGCAGAAAATTAAAACAAAGTTAAAACAGTCGAAAGCAAAACTTCGCATAAATAGAAGCAAAGTGAATAAAAACTGAGAACAAAAAATGGGTAATGAGAAGCATACCGTCCATGACTTCCATTCGAGCTCTGAAACAGAGGTACTAAAGGCAACGGAAACTGCATCCAGAGAGTCGTTAGCAGAGACATAAAGAGAGAAATGGACAGCGATGGAGAGAGAGAGAGAGAGAGGTGGCGGATACCTGAGGCTTAGAGAGCGAGAGCAGGCGGCCAAACAACAGCCGTGTCATGAGGTGATGTGGAAGAAGTGAACGAGAGGTTTCTGCCTCTACGATTAGAACTCTACGATTAAACAGACTAACTACATGGAGGATTTTGTCTTCTTCGCACGTGCGGATTTGTTTATGTTACACTATATATATATATATATTTTTTTTTTTTTTTTACCTTTCTGAATTTATTATCTAATTGAACTTTTTAGGAAGTTATTTGTCTAATTGATCTTACAAAACCTTAACATAAAATTTTTTAATCAAAAAGCATGCCAAAAGGTTAAATGAATCCCAATTAAGGGTTAAATTGATAAAGTTTTAATGGTTAATTTGTTGAATTATGATCCTTAATTCAGTTCTTAATTATTAAATTTATGTGTTACTATATTTAAATTGTTTGATGGAGCTTAATGATGAAGATTTGAGCAAAATATGAAGAAAGTTTCTCCTTACTGTCCATTAACGGCCCCTAGCAAGGTCACATTAATGGAAGAACATGGGTCGTTAATGGGTTCTACAAACGAACATTAACAGCATCCTTTCAGGGTGCTATTGTATAAAGACAGAGTGTCGTTGATCATCAGAGTCAACAATTTCAGCTCCAAATCTTCATCATTTCAACTCTGGTGAGCTCCTAATTAATGTTGGTGTCTGCTAACACATGTGGGAGGCAGTAGCTACTACAAAAACAAACAAAAACACAGAAGATGTGTGATGACAAGGGAGAGATCAGATCCGAAAAATTAAAAAGAGAGCACTCTTCTCTCACCTTAGTCTTTTCCTTTAGTTCATAGCTTCAAATACTTAGTTCTTCAAATTTGTGTATTTTTTCTGAGTTTCTGAATATTGAAACTTGTTGTTAAGACTCATATCTGAGTATAAGAATCATCTACGGGGGTTTCTAAACTCATGTTATATCTTATTTTGTTCCATTTTTTAGATTAATCAAGATTGATATTTTTATACTTATATCTATAAATGGTCCTAATTTTTCTGCAAGATCTTGGTGAATTAGAGCTTGGCTCGAGTTCAGAGTCAAGTTAAGAGTTCAAGAAACATCCAGAAGTATTTTTAGGATTTGTTGTAACATCTAAACTTTACATTTAAACTCTTCAATTCAGATTTATAAAAGTATGTTGTATAAATTGCATATCTTGTATGGTTTAATACAAATGTGTGGTTAATCGTTTTTGTTACTAAGGTTTGATACTTTGATGATTTGAAAGAGTTTTAAGACATGTTAAAGTGTCTAGATTTTGTTTATTGAAGGTCTAAATGAAGCAATTTTAAGCTGACCACTTAAGATTAATGTTTAAGATAATTTAAGTATGAGAAATCATCTTAAATTATTAGAAAAATCAATAAGCAACACAAATTAATCCTTACATGATCAAACCTAAATTTTTTGTGAAAGTTAGAGTTTTGAGATTAATTTTCCAGAACTTACCTTCTTGAAATTAAAGCTTCTTTATTGATTTTAAAGCATAACCAAATTTTAGATAAGATTAAATAAATAGCTTTATTTTGATTTTATAAAGGGCTTTAATCAAACCTTAAATGTGTTTTAAAGTTTAATTAAATCATCAATCATCTAAT
>JAOXYD010149319.1:0-10534 GCA_028565735.1 Pinacopodium congolense
AATCATAACCAAGCTCTTGAATTCATGATTTTATATTTCAAGTAGTTCACAATATGGAAAAACCTTTGGGTGACTTCGAAGAATATAGGAGTCTTTACATTTCCACTAGATGAAGTAATTAATGAAACCTACGATGACCATATCATTAGTGTTAAGAAAATCTCCTCATTGATTCAAAGGTAAGTGAATTAGAAGCTTATGATGAGTTTGTCAA
Source organism: Pinacopodium congolense (assembly GCA_028565735.1). Lineage (NCBI taxonomy): Eukaryota > Viridiplantae > Streptophyta > Magnoliopsida > Malpighiales > Erythroxylaceae > Pinacopodium > Pinacopodium congolense. The sequence goes on from JAOXYD010149319.1 coordinate 215, forward strand.
GAGTGAGTAATTTAAGGTACCTTTTGAGAGCTTTTGATTTTCTAGGTGTTATAACTTTTGTTTCCAGGCCTAAAGTTGTAATCCTTAATTATTTACCATGGTATTTTGACAAAAAAAGGGTTTTATTGGTTTTGCATCAATGGTATGTTCTTAATACATTTAGAAGTCTAATTAAAGGTATAAGGGCCATTGGAATTTTAGTTTGACCTTACTAAAATAATGAAGATAATATGTTGGTGGTAAGCTAAACTTGGGATTAAAAGTTTCCTAACGATAAAGTTCAGCTAAAAGACCTTAAAGAAACACTTTTCGGGAGGTAACTTAACCATAAATTTAGGCTCTCTTGTTTAAAATTAGTGTGCTTTTTGTTTAATTTAATTATGTTTGTTTTTGTTATGATTTTTCAAGCCTTAATTCTTTAGTATTTTGATATTTGACCTTTTGGTTTAATGGTTTTTCTTTTAAAATTCTCTTTTTGGAATCCTTGTTTAAACTCTAGTGTGTTTGTTTTGGTTTTATTTAGTGTGCGTTTGAAGTCTTTTATGATGTTTTAGTTTATTTTTAGTGTTTGTATCTTTTATCATTGTTATATGATAAGTTATTCTTAATTTTGTGATCTTAATGTGTTTTTCTTTAAGATTAACATGTTTTCTTTTTAAGTTTCCCTTATGTTGTCTTTTTAGGGTTTAAGTGTTTTGGTTTAGATTTAGTTAATTTGTTTTAGTTGTCCCTTTAAAGCTTAGCCTTTATTTTACCGTGTTGGTTTCCTTTAGTTTAATTTCTTTGTATTTTAAGTGTTTTAAGCCTTGTTCCTAAGCAAATTTGATGTTTAATCCATCTAAATTTATTAGGACTTGAATCAGAATTAATTTGGTAACGTTTGGTGTGATCTTTCAAGCTGAGAATTTCTTTTCAAGAACCAAACTGTAGGTCCTAAACTACAAGGTGTAACTCTACTAAACCACCATTTAATTCTTTTTGGAGACTTAAATAGTGATACTTAAATGACATTGTTTAGCTTTCCAATAGTCATCTTTTAAGTTCACGATACACACAAAAATGACACATTTTCCTTTGTTTTCTTCGTCTTCCTCCTCCAAACCATTGTTCTTCGCTTTTTCTTCACCCTAACCCTTCTAGTTCTCATTTCTTTCTTATTTCTCAGCCAAATTCCATTTTTTTGGTCTCTTTTTGTCTCATTTTCAACTCTTTACAAGATTTACCATCAAATCATCATACAAACACCTAAATTCGCCCAAAAATCTCTAAACTCCCTTAACTACCACTATTCATACCACCAATTTTCAATCCAATGTTGCCTAAGAAATTTTTCAAAGCCTCAAGTTTGAGAAAAAGGCCCACATTCAATAGTTCTTAATTTACAATTCATGAGAACTTTGAATTGTTTGAGGCCTGCATACCAAATGAGATTATTGTTGAGAGGTTGGTGGAGCCAGATTTAAAGGTAGAGTTTGGTATGTCTAGCATCTTTTAGGCCCTCTAATGGATTTAAATTATGGTGCTAGTGGACCCATACTATCCAATGTTGATTCGAGAATTCTTTGCCAACATTGAGAAAAGAGTACCTTGGAGGTGCTTGACATCTATTATATGGTGCGAGGTACCCCTATCATTACACTCATTCTTTTTTATCTACATTCTTAGGGGTACCGGATATAGGAGATATTTATGTGCTTAAGGTGGATAGGTTGCGAGGTGATTTGGTTACTTCTATTCCCTCACTTGCAATTGTTGAGGCTCGAGCTACTTTCTGATTGATTCACCATCCTACCTACAAACTTAGTATGAGAGATAGGATTGCAGTGGCACTCTTAAGTGCTAATTTAACTATAAGATCTAGTGGGCTAAATGAGATTAGGTTTATCAATACCTATATTTTATGTAAGATGTTTCAGAGATTAGGTCTTATTAAGGGTCTTTCTTTGGCTGGAGTTGTACTATAAAGCACACACAACATGGTTAGGTTTACTCACTAGAATAAGAACTCCTGCTTTTCGTGCTTGCTCATAAGGATCTTTCAAGAAGCAGGTGTTTCTTTCAATGGTGGGGTGGCAGTCCAGCCTACCAATTCCATCTCCTACTCTACTTTGGAGTTATGGTCATACGCTTGAGTTAGAGGTGAATGGCATAATACCATTCAGAGGCCATTATAGGTGGAAGAGCAAGCAGATTATTTAGACATTCCTGTACCTGTACTTGAGCCAGCTCTTGAGGAGAGTATCGTGGAGGCTTCCTTTGAGGCCGAATAGGCCACTACCAACAGATGATACTCTTACATATGTACCTCCTTCTAAGCCACCCTTTTGTGATTGGATGAATATTTTATTGAGGATCTAGAGTCATATAGCGATTGGCTTCTCTAAGCTTATATCTCAAATGGATTAGATGGAGTAGCCAATTGACCAATGTCCAGAATAAATAAAGGATCATCAGGGATTCAGTGATCAGAGTCCTAGTTTTTAACTATTTATAGATTTCTTATTTTGTTCATGGACTTGTGCTTTTGTTATTTTCTTTCATTGTGTTTCCTTTCAATTGTATTTTGTCTTTTTCAAATGTATTTTGGCTACTTATCTTGTATTTTGGGTATTTTAGATGTATTTTGACTTTATTATGTACTTTGATGTAATATTTATAGATATAAAGCATGGCTTTTGTTATTTTTATCTCTAGTACTTTCACTTTCGATTTATCATTTCCAGTGTGCTATAATCAACGATATTATCATTATTCTTTGGATGCTTTCTATTCCCTTTTCTCCTATTATTATGTTTTCTTGTTGGTTTTATAAATATTGAGTACAATGTTCAATTTCAGTGTATGAGAGGGATAGATTATTTCACACTTATGTTTATTTGTCCACAAGTTCATTATTTTATCGTATTTTTTAACAAAATTTATAATTATAATCTTTTTCAAGAGAATCTATAATTTGTAGAAAGTATTTTTCAAGTTTGATATAAATCATTGATAAGTTTTCCTTTCAATTTTGATTCTTTTGATGATTTGAGATGTTATATTATTAATTAATCATGTTTATTAACAATGAACTTTGATTACTTTGTGTTTTGGATAATAGATACTTCTTAAGCATCATGATTTTCTATGTATAAAATACATAGTTCAAAATAATTTAGAACTTTTTTTAACCATTTTCATATGCTGTAAAGTTAAATTTAAAAAAAGGAAAAATGTTAAAATATTAAAAGGTGAGCAAGTTTTCATTCACTCTGTTGTCTTTGAACCAATTGGTTGAAGTTAAAGAGTGGTATTAGCAACTAGTTGATGTGAGGTGACTCAATTGATTAACTGGGGATGTTCATGATAAAATGTTCATCTTCACATAAAAACATTAAGTGACTTTTCAACCAAGCCTTAAAAGCTCACATTTGTGCTTAAGTTTGTGTTTAAGAAGTATAAATATGTGATTTTGCTTAAAATATCATTCATCTTTGTGAATGTTCATTTTATATATTGAAATAAATTTTGTGATTTAGGTTGAAGTTTGAAAGAATATGAAGTTATTTTAAGTTTTTTTTAATGTACATGCTTGATTAATCATATAACATCTTAATAATTTTCTTAATAATTGAATGATTAAAGAAAAGGTTTAAATAATGGTGTTTAATAAGTTGGTTATTTTTCCTATGATTATATGTTATTTTGAAATTGAGGATGGATTGATTTGCTTAAGGACAAGCAAATGTGTAAGTGTAGGAAAATTAATATGGATTCATTTCATAGTGATTTCCATGATATTTTGATGTAACTTCACCCTTATTTTGTTATTTCATTGTTTAATTTATGTTCTGTAATATTTAAATTGCATATTAATCCCCAATTGAAGTGAAAATCAAGAAAAATATGAAGTTTGAAGAAAAATAGGAGCTAAACGGTAGGCTTGAATCAACCCACATTTAAGTTAGTAGAACCTACATTTAAGTATGTTCTAGGAGCTAAATGCGAATAGCTAGACAGTGTCCTTTAAGTCCTCTTTAAATATTGTTTAAGGACCCATCGAGACATTTCTAACTGGATCTTTCTCCCTGTTGGCTACAATTTGTGCAACTTGCTTCTAACTTATAACAAACATATATGTGAAGCTAGAGAACCCAATTTCACACAAGGAACACACAGTTTATGCCATGAAAATTAGATATGAAGTTAGGATTTTCTTCTTCTTTCTTTACGTTAGGTTTTTCTTTTCTGTTTTCTTTTTCTCTTGGTATTTGTTATTTTAATGTTTTTTTTAAGGATTCCAAGAGTTTGTTTATGTGACTGAAGGGTGTATAACAATTTAGAGAATCATCTAGTTCAAGTTAAAGCCTTTTAATTGCTTATTTAATTCTCTTTCTTTACATGTATTCAAGAACACATGGTTTAAGTTTGATTCTTATTTTTCTTTAATATATATAATGTTTTAATCTAGATTTGAGCTAAGGAAAAGTTACTAAATGGATTGATTGAATTTTTTTTACATGTTGGATGATAATATTTATTTATTTTGAATGCTTAATGCTTATCTTATCTTGGCCACCTAAAATAAAATTAATAGATGATTAAGGATCTGATTGTTGTCTACTTTAATCAATGAAAATTGAAATTATTCCTTTGTTCAATATAAAAATGAGAGCTCATATGGGGTATGGGAAAGATATAGGGAAATGTTAGCCAAGTGTCCTAGCCATGGATTTGATCCATGAAAAAAAGTAGATATCTTTTGTATTGGCCTTATTCCTTCTACTCGTTGCATCATAAATACTGCAGCTGGAGGTAGCTTTATGCATAATCCTGGATGGAGAAACCATACAAACTTTCATGGTGTGATAATCAAAATGCCTACCATCTCTTAGTTAACCTGTAAAAGCCCTAACTAGATTTATAGCCAATTAACCTCCACCTGAAAAATCAAATTTTGAAGATACTATTTTAAAGTATATTTAGAGTAATGAGTCTCGATTACAAAATCATGAAGCTTTAATTATAAATTTAAAAACTCAAGTTAGCCAAATTACTCAACCTCTACAAGAGCAGATTCTTAATGAGCTACCTCGGACATCTTAATTCAATCCTAGAGAGCATATTAAAGCTATTACTCTTACAAGTGGAGAATATTAAAGTAGAAAGGAAGAAAAAGAAAACAAAGACGAAACAATGGTGGAAGCAATAAAAGGGAAATAAAAATAAAAGGAAATTGAGAGTGAGAATAAGGAGCAACCTCCTAGGTCTTTTACTAACCCAAATCTACAATCGTATAAGCATAGAATTGCTTACCCTAAAAAAAGTACTCATAAAAGAGCACCACACTTCAAACAACTACAATGTACCCTATCCTAACTTCTACAATGTCCCCTGTGTGGAAGGTAAACCAATTTGGATAAGCAATTTGGGATACTTGTGGAAATATTCAAGAAATTACATATAAATATCCCATTTACAGAAGCCACAGTACAAATCCCAACCTATGTTAATTTTTTTAAGGACATTTTGACCAAAAAAAAAAAAAGAAATTGAAAGATTATGAAACTTTGAAGTTAAATGAAGAATGTTCTATAATCTTACTTAAGAAGTTTCCTCCTAAGTCAGGGATCCTAGTAGCTTTACCATTCCTTGCATAATAGGCAACTTGTAAATTGATAGGGCACTAATGGACCATGGAGAAAGCATTAATTTAATGCCTTCATCTATTTTTAAGAAATTAGAATTAGAAGAACCAAAACCTATAATAATTTCTTTATAGTTAGCAGATCATTCTATCACATATCCAAGAGGGATCATTAAAGATGCTTTGGTTAAGGTTGATAAGTTCATTTTCCCTATAGATTTCTTAGTACTTGATATGGAGGAACATAGGAAGGCACTTATTATTCTTGGAAGGCCATTTATAGCTAGGTTAGGGCACTGATTGATGTGTATGGCAAAAAATTAATTTTAAGACTTTAGGATGAAAAGTTTGATGTTTTAAAAGTTTGATGTGTATGGCACTGATTGATGAGAGCCTTGCGAGAGTATGTAAAAGTCATTGGTTAGACTATACTGGATATAAAAGGTTTAAGTCCTTCAATTTATATGCATAATATTTTAAGGAAGTAAACCATTAATCCAACTGCAACGACAATTAAATATAAAATATGAAAGAAGTAGTAAAGAATGAAGTAATGAAGTTTTTGGATGCTAGAATAATAATTCTTATCTCTGATTCAACTTAGGTTGGCCCAGTTCAAATGGTACCTAAAAAAGACAATACTACTGTAGTTTAGAATGAGTAAGATGAGCTGACTTCCATAAGAAAGGTAATTGGTTTGCGTATGTGCATAAATTATAAAAAATTAAATAACGTCACTAGAAAAGATCACTTCTCATTGTCTTTCATTAATCAAGTTATAGAAAGACTAGCTGGGCATAGTTTTTATTATGCATTAGATGGGTACAATGATTATTTACAAATTTTAGTAACCCATGAGGACCAAAGATAACTACTTTTATCTATTCTTATGGCACATTTGCTTATAGGAAAATGCAATTTGGCTTATGCAATGACCTTACCACCTTTCAAAGTTGCATGATGGCAATATTTTCTATTATGATTTAATCTTGCATCGAGGTGTTTATGGATGATTTTTCAATATTGAGCACATCTTTTGATTTATGTTTAGAAATTTAGAAAAGCTGCTTAAAAGGTCAGAAGATACAAACTTGGTGTTAAATTGGGAAATGTACAATTTTACGGTCAACAATGCAGAGTACTTGATCACAAAATTTCTAGTAAGGGAATTGAAGTAGATCCAACCAAAATAAATATAATCGCTCAACTACTACCCCCAATTTTAGTTCAAGTGACTAGGAGTTTTTTAGATCATGCTAGCTTCTATAAGATATTTATTAATGATTTTTCAAAAATCACAAACCACTTACTAATCTTTTGGACAAGGATGCTACTTTTGATTTTAATTATAAGTGCATGCATTCTTTTAAGTTGTTGAAGGACAAGCTTACAAGTGTACCAATCCTAGTTTCACCAGATTAGTCTTTACACGTCGAATTGATGTGTGATGCAAGTAATTTCACAATTGGGGCAGTTTTGTGGCAAAATAAGGATAAAATTTTCATCCAATTTATTATGCAAATTGGACATTAAATCATGCCTAGAAGAATTACATAATGATTGAGAAAGAGATGTTAGCAGTCATCCATATTTGATAAATTTAGGTCCTATTTGATTCTTTCAAGGGTGACAATGTATACAGACTATTCAACTTTAAAATATCTTATAAATAAGCTTGATGCCAAGCCAAGGTTGATTAGACGGGTCTTTTTATTGTAAGAGTTTAATATTGAAATAAAGGACAAGAAGGGTGCTAAAAATTTTATCGCTGATCATCTTTCACAACTAAGCAAGGAAGTTATGAAAAAGGCAAAAGTTAGAACATTAAGGAAGTTTTTCTAGAACAGCTATTAATACTCGTAAAGGAAAAATTACCATGATATGTTGAGTATGTAAATTATTTAATCGGTAATATGATTTCCCATAATCTTTCTTATCAAGGAAGAAGTTCTTAATTGATGTTAAGAGATTTCTATGGAATGATCCATTCTTATACAAGATTTATGCTGGCAGAATAATAAGAAAACGCGTTCCTTCTGAAAAAGTGTCTTAATATATTCATTGTCATTTAAAGGAAGTAAAAGGACACTTCGAGCCTACTAGAATTGCGCTCAAAGTTTTAGAATTTAGATTCTATTGGCCTACATTATTTAAGGATGCATTTTAATTTATAAAGCCTTATGATAACTTTCAAAGAGTTAGAAAAAATTTTAGGAGACATGAAATACCATTTAATAATATCCTGATCTGCAAAGTTTTCATTCTTTGGGGTATCTATTTTATGGGATCTTTCCCCAAATCATATGCCAATTAATATATCTTAATCGCAGTTGATTATATAAGTAAATGGATTGAAGCAGTGGCTTTACCTACTAATGATGCGAGAGATGTGGTTGAATTTTTAATAAAAATATTTTTACACAATTTGATATACCAAGAGTGATTATTAGTGATAGAGGGTTGCACTTTTACAATAAGCAATTTGATTCCCTCCTATACAAATATAGTGTAACTCACAAGATTACCACGCCTTATTATTTATAGACTAGAAGTCAGGTCAAAATTTCTAATCGTGAGATTAAAAGAAGTTTAAAAAAGATCATTACTGTATCAAGGAAAATTTTTTCTTCAAAATTAGATGATGCATTATAGACATATCACACTGCATATAAGAAACCTATTGGCATGTCTTCATATCAGTTGATTTATGGTAAGTCTTGTCATTTGCTGGTTGAGCTAGAACACAAGGCATTTTGGATAATAAATTTCTTAAATTTTGACTCAAAGAAAATTGGTGAACAAAAGTTGTTACAATTAAATGAATTAGATGAATTTCAACTTGACACATATGATAATTCTTAGCTTAACAAGGAAAGAAACAAGAAATGGCATGACAAGAAAATTATTCCTCTTAAGTTTAATATTGGTGAAAAATTTTTAATTTACAATTCACAATTAAACCTTTTTCCTGGAAAATTTCAATCCCAATATGCTAGTCCTTATGATGTGGTTAATTTCTATCCATATGGTACCATTAAGGTTTTTAATGATCAATATACTTTTAAAGTCAACGGACATAGTGCAAAGTTATATTTACCTAGTAAAGTCGAGGAATCATTTGATACTATTTTACTTTTAGACCCTCACTATGTTTAATTTACTTTTTTCATATGTGTACCTTTGTTGTTGTTTTTTAGTTTGTTTAGCTTACAGTTAATATGTTTTTAAATTTTAATTTTATAGTCTTTTGTTAGGTTTCCTTTAAGCTTATTAAATTTTAAGATTGGATATTCTTAATTTGAATCCATTTTGGCTTTAGTGTGCTTAGTTTGATTTTATTTTACTGTGTTTTTAATTAAGTTTTTAAAGCTTCGGTTATTTTAAGTTTCTTTGATTTTGTTTTATTAAATCCTTTAGTTAATTTTCTTTTTGTCCTAAATTATTTAATGTGATTTTGTTAAGTTTAATTTGATTTCTTCTTAGATTCTTTTAGGGTTATTTAAGTTATTTTTAAGTGTTTTATCTAATTCTTTTAAATTCTAGTAAGTTGTTTCCTTCAGGTTTAATTTATCCTTCTTTAGAATTTCATCCGCTTATACTTGTTTTTGTCTAGTTTTTGCTGTTTTTGAAGCCTATCATTGATCAATTTTAATGTGTAATCCTCTAAGAATTATTTAGGATTGAATTAGAGTTGATTAGATGAGGTTTTGGGTCAAAAATTTATATTTAGAAGCATTTTGTAGAAGTAAAATTGTGAGGTATCAACAACAAGACAGACCTGTATAAGACCACCGTTTAGGTGTATCTAGGAAGCTAAACGAAGGAACTTAAACAAAGTCATTTACCTCCCTATACACCACCGTTTAATTCCATTGTTAAGAAAAAAAAATACGTAATTATGGTCCTATTCCTCGTCTTCTTCCTCTTCTCCTCCCTTTGCGACACTAACTATCATAAACCTTAAATCACCCATTCCAACCTCATTTCACCACCAAAAATCATGTTTTATGGCTCTTTTTGTCATATTTTTAGTGTTTTAACTAAATTTGCCTTCAAATCTCCTAAATAAACTCCAAATCTTCCAAAAAAATCCTTTGAAATTATGCAAGTACTATTTACACTACCTCTTTTGAATTTTTCCATTTTCTTGTCATTTTAAGGGTTATTTTTCACAGATTTTGGTACCATACTCAAAATTGCATTATCTATCTTTTGGTACCCTTTTTACACCTTAATTCCTTCACTAAAAAATTAGGAATATTCCAGTGAGCATTAGAATATTTCAATTAATTCAAGTAGGTTATTTCCTATTTTTCAGATCATTTTTAGCCTCTAATATGTGTATTTTATGAACAGTTTTATCTTGAAATATCTCCTAGACAATTCCAAGGTGCTTTAAGCTCTAGGAAGAGGCCTTCGTTCGATGATTCTATCTTCTCGAGTGTTGAATCATGGGTGGTTCCACCTTATTTTGATAATGACAAAACAAATTTTATTACTAACGTATATGTTTTAAGTATGTTTAAAAGATAGGTTGGAATGACCGATCATAGAGTCTTGAAAAAGAAATTGAAGAATCACATGAAAACTAAAAGTTTTTTTAAGAAGAAGTCTTTAGAACAAGTTTATTTTACTTAGTGTAAATTGTACTTGTTTTCACTTTGATATTCTTAAGAGGCATTTATTTAACTGTT
>JAOXYD010149359.1:0-10534 GCA_028565735.1 Pinacopodium congolense
ATCTTGATTAATTTGCAAATTTAATGGGAAGACATTCACATGTAAAATTCATAAGGTAATATTTCTTCATTACTTAAATGACCTTGTTTCTAGTTTAACCAATTCCTTTCAATTTCCTGCCATCTATACACTCAAATATATGCAGATAACCAATGCAATTCTCACATAATGTAATAAAATGAACAAAAATAAGTAGAAATGCACACTCACACGCAACATGTCATGCAAAAATGCACAATCATACACAACATTTCATGCAAAATGCATGTGCATGTGCTTCATCCTCATACTTGAAGAACATATTGTCCTTAATGTAGAAAGGAGGAACAAAAAAAATGGAAAATAAATAAAAGAGATAAAAGGGCAAGAATGGCTTAGGGAGAGTGTGGTGGAGATGGTGTAAGTGAAGGAACATGGATGTTTTGCAATTCAAAGAACTTGGATAGCTTCTTGGTTTAATATCTTTGTTGCTTGAATACTTGCTTCATTTGGGCTTCCATCACATTGCTGTAGCTCTCCATCCATTTGTTGTTTTCATCCATAACATTCAGAACTTCTTATAACCATTCCCATTTTGAAGAGATTTCAGTCGATGTATTGTATTCCTTTTAGGGTGGTGCTTGAGATAAGGATAGTTCTTTCCCTTTACTCTTTGTAAAAGAGGTTTTGGATTTTGGATTTCGAAGCTCCATGTTATGATACTCTGAAATCTTAGATTGACTTAAGTGGACCTCATCAAAATTTTTGGAATCAACAAGGGTTAAATCATTCAAATCCACACCATAATAATCAATAAAAGTAGTATCAATGAAAACCCATGCCTAGGTGATTGTTTTTTTTTATTACAGTGCCAACTAACGAATGAAAAATGAGATAAGGTGTTATTATCTATGCACTATAGGAAAAACAACTCTTAAGTAGAAAAATTGTTTCTTTTAGTTTTGTTAAAAACAGTGTGGCACATGAATTAAGCATTCTATGATTTTAAATAGTGCATTTGGTGCATTACACAAATTGAACTTATCTTCTATAGTAAGATGCTTCCAATATTCATTCACATTAAAATCATAATGAGAGTCAATAAGTTTGGTTTTAGGAAAGTTAGCTATGTCACACAAAATGTTGTAATCTAAATTTTGTGCTCTACCTCTCAAATAAAACCGAAAAGTATCCAAATTCTTAGCATCATATTAGAGTGTTGTGAAAAAATTCAAGAGTTAACTCATAATAGATAACAAATTTGCAATGAATAAAAATTTCCCAACAAATTTTGGTAGCCAAGTTCTTTAACTTATCCTTTAATCCTATTTTAGTCAACAATGCAAAATCATAGAATCTAGGAGTATTTAAGGGCTTAGATTTAAGATTAAATAAGGTGTTACCATCGTCTTGAGCAAAGATGGAGAATGGAACCCTAAAATTTGGAGCTATGTCCTTTAATCCATGCCTAAAGACTTGTTCCTTCCTTTTATACACTAATTTTGTGGTAGTTTTCTTGGTCTTATATTGCATAGAGATGAAAGCCTGCAAAAATAAACAAGTGATAGAGAGAAAACATCATTATAGAGAGAAAGGACGAGTAGAAGAACAAAACTTGTGATTTAGGTATGGAAAGTGAGAAATATGAAGAGAACTATTGAATAATGATGAACAAGGGGAATAAAACACAAGATTTCGGTGTAAAAAGGAAGTTTTTGGGAAATTTAGGGGGTAGCGATGGCTACTAGAAAGAGAAGTACGAAAATTATAGAAAACAACGATGAAAGAAAGTGACAAAATAAGGTTTTAAAAGAAAAGAGGGTTTTCTGTTGTGGTGGATGCCACGATCGTGGGATGATTATGTCCAACCTTCTTTATCATGATAATGGAAATCCCACGATCATATTACCATAATCGCGGCCTTTAAGCCTCTCGTAAGTCCACATTTTTCTCATGTTTTAGCCCTCTTCTAAGCTATGTTCAATGATTAAACCCACAAGCAAACATTAAGCTCTTAATTGATCAATTTAGCATCATGAAATCTAAAGTAAAAAACATGTAAAGATAGCTTAAAAATCAAATTGAAACAAAGACACATATAAATTGACTAAGAAAAACAAACTAAGAACATGACATGCTAAGTTTAAGGTCACTAGCTTGACCATAACCAATCTTATCATGAAGCAGCAAGAGAAATGAAATAGATCACTTCCCTTTCTTATGAGACTACTCCTTTGAAATAAAGCTTGCATGTATGGCCATTGGACTTGAATGTCTCTCCTTTTTCATTTTCTAGTTCTAAGGCACCATGCATTAAGATTTGTATAACCTTAAAAGGGCCACTCCATTGAAACTTAATCTTTCTTAAAAATAATTGAATTCTCGAATTTGATTAACAAAACCATATCACTACTCTTGAAGTCCTTTTTCTTGATATGAGCATTATGCCATCTTTTTACTTTTTCCTTATATTAAATATTAGCTCCTCTAAGTCATCAAGTTTTAGGAGTCTCTTTTCACTGGTTAACTTCCATTCAAAGTTCAATGTCTTGGTAACCTAATATGCCCTATGCTACAACTCCACGGTAAATGGCAAGACTTACCATAAACAAGTTGGAATGTTTTTATACCTATAAGTATCTTGAAAGCAATTTGATATGCCTATAATGCATTATTTAGCTTCCTCGAATCATTCAATACTTTCTCCAAAATTCTCTTTCAGTCTCTATTAAGAACTTCCAATTGATCACTTGTTTGAGGATGTTAAGGTGTAGCCACTCTATGGTTAAACTTTATATCACTTCAGAAGTATATCAAAGGGATTGTTACAAAAATTTACCCTTGCATCACTTATGATCACTTTAGGAACTCCAAATCTATTGAATATCTACTTTATAAATTTATGCATCACCTTGCCATTATTAGTTGGAATTGCCGTTGCCTTAGCCCATCTCAAAACATAGTCAACACTAATTAGGATGTATAAGTTCTCAAGAGATGATGGGAAAGATCCTATGGAGTCTAATTCACACAAACTGTCAACCTCTAAGATGTTAGAAAAGGTTATTTCATCTTTCCTTGAAATATTTCTAACTTCTTGGCACTTATCAAAATTCGGCACATATTCCCTAAGCATCCTTGAACAAGTTTGGCTAAAAGAATCCATACTTCAAAACATGAGTTGCTATTTTGTTCACTTTATAATTTTCTGCATAAGATGAATTATGAAAATTAGTTAATATTTCAAGCATATCTTTGTTAAGAAAACTCCTGTGAATTAAACTATCAATGCAAATTTTATATAAAATTGATTCTTCCTACAAGTAACTAGTGCATTCAAATAAAAATCAATTTCCTGGTTTATAAGAAAAGTTAGAGGGAAGGATATCACCTGTAACATAGTTTTTTATATTGGAAAAATATGGAATAAAGAGGTTATTTACCAACATCAATGATTCATCAATGAATTGTTCATTAATTTAATCTTCTTATTGTACCTCCCCTGCTTTAAGATGTGATAAATGATTAGCGACAATGTTCTCTAATCCATTCTTGTTTCTTATTTCAATGTCAAACACTTGAAATAATAGTGCCCATCAAATAAGCCTAGGCTTTGTATCCTCCTTAGCAAAAAGATAACATAACATTGCATGATCTATAAAAACAACAACCTTTGAGTTTAAAAGTTAGGAATAAAATTTATCACATGAAAATACCACTTCTAGCAATTCCTTCTCAGTTATAGTATAATTCAATTGTGCTATACCCAAATTCTTGCCTGCACAGTATATAGCATGTAGCTTCTTGTCCTTCCATTGTTTTAGCACATATCCTATGGTGTGATTACTAGCATCACAAATGATTTTGAATAGTAAAGACCAATAAGATGATGTGAAAAGGGGTGTGGAGATGAGTGCCTTTTTTAACCTATTAAAAACATTTAAATAATTAGTGTCGAAATGAAAAGGCTCATCTTAGTTAATAAGTTTGTGAGAGGTTTAGCAATAAGATAGAAATCCTTTATAAACCATCAGTAAAACCCCATATGTCCTAAAAATGCTTTGATGCCCTTGATATTACTAGGTTATGGGAGCTTCTCACCATCTTTGTTTTTAGTTCTATCCACTTCTATACCTTTGGAAAATATCTTATGACTCAAGACTACCCTGTCGTGTAAAAAAAAAAAAAGAAGGCATTTCTTCCAGTTAAATACTAAGTGTGACTCCTCACACAGTTGAAGGAATATATTTAGGTTTATCAAGCAATGGTCAAAGGAGTCTCTAAAGACTGAGAAATCATCCCTAAATATTTCCTTTATATCTTAAAAAATGTCTGCAAATATGGCCATCATGCACCATTTAAAAGTGCTTGGAGCATTGAAAAGCCCAAAACACATCCTTTTATAGGCAAATATTCTATAGGGGCATGTGAAGGTGGTCTTTTCTTGATCTTTCAAATAGGTAAAAATTTGATTTTAGCCCAAATAACTATCAAAGAAGTAATAGAATGCATGCCTAACTACTCTCTCAATCATTTAGTCCACAAAAAGTAAGGGAAATGGTCATTCTTAGTCTCCAAGTTGAGCTTTTGATAATTAATGAAAACTCTACAACTTTGGATTGTTCTAATGGAAATCATCTCACATTTTTTATTTTTCATCATTGTTATGCCTCCTTTTATTGACATACATTACACTAGAATCACCTAATCATTATCTAAATTTGGATAAATAATTTCAGAATTTAAAAGGGTCACCATCTGCTTCTTAACAACCTCTTATATGTTAAGATTAAGGCTCCTTTGACGCTCTCTCACTTTCATAGAACCTTCTTCAAGGTTAATCTTATGCGTCACCATATTGGAGCTAATCCCTCTAATTTTTGAAATTTTCCATCCTATGGCTCTCATCCTCCTTTTAATGATCTCTACTACCTTCTTTTCTTGCTACAAATTAAATTAGATGGATATGATGATTGATAATATGTGATCTTTACCTAAAAAGGTGTACCTAAGGTATGAAGGTAAGGGTTTTAACTCCAAAGTAGGTGGCCTTTCAATGGAAGGTGAAATGGATTCTTCAGTTCTCACTAAGGTTTCTTATTTTTCTTTTTATCCAACACCTCTTATTCCTTTAAACCCTTATGATCTCTCATCTCTATATTTTCCTCAACTTTCTCCTCTAGTCCCTACATACAATCATCCGCTACATCTATCTTTATGTAAGCACTTCCTTCTACTGATTTTTTTCAAATATTTGCTCATGCTAAACTCTACTTATTCATTAACAATTCCAAGAACTAGATTCCCTTCATGCACATCTACTAGTGCTCTACATGTGTTCATAAATGGTCTCCCTAAGATCAATGTAAAATTATGGTCTTCCTTAAAATCCAACATAACGAAATCAATAAGAATTATGAACTTTTCCACCTCGATCAACACATCTTCCACTACTCTAAATAGATTTTTGATGGATTGGTCCACCGATTTAATGAGCATAGAAGTTGATTTCATGCCATCTAGCCTCAATTTTTTAAAAATGTACAAAGGCATCATGTTAATGTTTACCTCTAAATCACATATACATTTAGAAAACTCAAGAGTACCAATAATACAAGGGATAGTAAAACTCCATAGGTCTTGCAATTTTGATTAGATCTAATTAGTAATGATGGAGTTACAACTCTCTATTAAGCACATTATTTGATTGTCATCTCAAGTCCACTTGTTGGCTAAGATATCTTCAGGGAACTTGGCGTACTTGAGCATGTTCTCTAAAGCCTCCACAAATAACAAGTTGATTTGTAATTTTTTTAGATTTTCCAAAAATTTAGCAAACCATGCATTCATTTGCTTCTTCTTGAGCCTTTGTGCAAAAGGAATTTTTAGCTTGTAAGGTGATGGTGGCACATAAGGTTTCTCCTTATCCTTCTCTTCTTCTTTATTTTGGCTTTCTTCCCTGGAATTTTCAGCATTCTCATTTGGTTCCTCTAGTTACTTGCCACTTCAGAGTGTAATTGCCTTTAATTTCTTCCTTATATTAACTTCTGTGTTGCTTGGGAGACTCCCCACACTTCTTATTGATAATGTGTTGGCAAGCTTTCCAACTTAAACCTCCAAGTTATGGATAGAATACGCATGGTTCTTCAATATTTGATCAAATCTAGCTTCCATCCTTTTTTGACCTACCTATCAATTAGTAAACTTAGAGCCTAAAACATTTATCAACTTATCCATTTTTGACTATAAGGACCCAAGTCTATCTTATTTAAAAGTTGATAGGCCTTGCTATCTCACATTATTTGCTACATTATTAGTCCATAAGAAATTTGGGTGGTTCTTCTACCTTGGATTTTATGTATTATAGTAAAGATTGTTACCTCTTTGTTATGGTGCCCTTATATAATTTATTTGCTCCTTATCATTGATATCCATTATGAAATAATCAGTTGTCACATGGCTATCTCATCCACATAGCTCACATCTATGTTCCATGGCCTTCATTAAGGTGGAACATATGGCTTGCAAGTTGCTTAACTACTTAGTGATTGTCGTTACCTATTCTTGTAGAGTTATTACCAAATCCAAGGCTTGATCTTCCTTCTTCTCTTTAAAACTTTGCTATTTACTTCTCTCTATTGATGACAGACAACTATTTTTTTCATCTCTTCTAATAGGTCATGTGCAACATTTATTGTTTTTCTTATTAAGGAACCTCTAGTTTTGAATCTATGGTCTCTCTTATGTGTTGATTTACTCCATTAATGAACTTTTGTAAGAGGAACCACTTAGGTAAATTGTGGTATGGGCAACACCTTTATAGCTCCTTGAACCTCTCCCATGCTTTATACAATGACTCCCCATCACTTTGCTGAATGTTGGTAATCTCCTTAATGATCCTTATAGTCTTTGTTAATAGGAAATATTTAGCCAAAAATTCTTGTACAAGCTGCTCTTACGTTGTGAAGTTTTTCTTGTTGATAGAGTTCAACCATGCCTTAGCTCAATTCTTTTGTGTAAATGGGAATATTCTTATCTTCACGACATCTTATAACATCCTATTATACCAAAAAGTTTCACAAATCTCTAGAAAATTTGCTAAATGTGCATTGATATCTTCATTGGCCATTCCATAAAACTATTTGTTAGTTGGAGCATGTTTAATAAAGATGGCTTAATTTCAGAGTTTTAGGTTTTCATTAGGAGGCTTATGATCTCGTATTGATGTTTGTTGAATCTAGGCCTCATAAAATCCATGAGGATCCTTTGATTCCCTTATTACTCTCCTTCATCAACCATTGATCTTTCTATGGCTTCGTGGTGTATTGCTTTTTTTATCGCCCTCTCTTACTTCAAAATATCTAAAATCTCTACATCAACTAGCTTGCTTGAACTTCTCGTGATCTTTGTGGTCATGCACCTATAATTACCAAGGAAAAGTATCAATTTCCTTAAATCAAAATCACTATAATTTAACAAGATGATAAAACTATTAATTTCCAACAATAGTGCCACAAGCTTGTTTGTTAATTTTAATGCTATACTATAAGTAAAAGGATTATACTTTTGTAATATAATAAATATCATCCTAAAGGGATTAGGAATCGCCACCTAACAACTTGAATTACATTTTATTTAAGGTAAACAATAAAATGGATTGAACTAAAATTAAAATAAACTAAAATAATATAAAAATTTAACAATCAAAGGTGTAGAAACTTGAGAAATCAAAGATAAACACTAGTAATTGCTTGTATCCTTAGTTTGTCTCCCTTTTACCCAATCGTTTCAATTATGTTTGACCCAAGATATTCTATAGTTTTGATTACCCTCTCTTGACATCTATCTAAGTGTCCCTAATTGAATTAGATAAAGTTGAATTGCAATCTCCGAGTCTCTCAAAACCCTTCATAACTATCCAACTAGTCATGAAATAATCCTATAGGTAATTTATCAACTAATTAAGTTCTATCTTCAATTAACTAATAACTTGATGTTTATGGTCTATTAGGGTACTAATTCTCGTTGTGTAACTTAACACTAATTTCCTAATCTAATATCTTAATTTGAATCAAGGAATAAGCACAATAAACATATAACCATTAAATAAATAAGATAAAGATTCAACAAAACATTTTAAGAGTAATTCCTAATAGAAAGTTTAGAGCATGTTTGGTATATCACTTCTCGTTTTTATTTTTGTGTATGTGTATTGGTTTCTGTGTTATTTTTTATATTTTTGTACTATATTAGTATGTTATCTTTTTCGATTTTGTGCTGTTTTTATTGGTTTATGTATTTAAAAAAATAAGAAACGAAAACCGAAAACGGAAGTATAAACAAACAGGCCTTAGCTATCATTCCTAATAGAAAGGTTAGCTATCCATAGTGTAAATATACCCCCAAACAATTAGATTCATCACAGAAAACATTAGAATAGAAAAAGAAAGAAGAAACTAAATGAATCTTAATGATTCTTCTCTTCTAGTTTGTATGTAGAAAATTTGGAAAATTTGTAGAACTTGATTGACATCTTAGTTTATCTTGTTTTCCATTGGTAGTAGCCACTGAATCCTATTCTTTTCCTCTTTTGGTATATCCCCTTACACTGTTGAGTGGCTCTTACCTCAAAATCCTAAAAGCATGCATAATCCACATGATTCTTTAAAAATCAACATCCCATGATTGTGGTTGAGGAACTCCACAAGTTTATATTATAATCTTGGGAATGAACACCTTTGTTAATCTTCTTTTCCTTTATTAAGAGCCACCAAAACCTATTTTTTCCCTTATTGGTATGCCTCCTCACATTGCTTGGCAGATCCTAGGGTTTCCCCCACATCTTATGTCTAAAAACACCTTAAAATCCCAAAAACATGTATGACTCTTTAAAAATCAACATCACAAGATTGGGGGAATTTCCATGATCATGGCAAAGGAGCTCTATAACTTTCTATCACATTCATGGGAATAAACACTTGGGTTTATCATCTTTTCCCTTATTAACAGCCACTAAATTCATTCCTTTTCCTCTTTTGATATGTCCCCTAACACTCTTTGGAAGCCCATAGGGTTTTCCCTTATCTTATGTCAAAAAACACCTTAAAATTATGAAAGCATGTGTAACTCGTGTGATGTTTTTAAAAATAATATCCCACGATCGTGGGAATTACCATAATTGTTGTAGAGGAGCTCCACAACTTTTTGTTGTGATTGTAGGAAGGAACATCTTATTTAATGTTCTTTTCTCTTATGATTAGCCACCAAAACCTATTATTTTCCTCTTTTGGTATCCCTTCGCACTCCTTGGTAGATCATTAGGTTCCTTCCCCGCTTCCAATACACAATATTGTCAAAATCTTGAAAGCATGTGCAACTTGCGTGACTTTTTAAAAATCAACATCTCATGATCTTGGTCTTCTAATATTCTAATTTTCTCTTCCTCTCTTCTTTTTCTCTCTAGTTCAACTCTAAGTGAGAACATATTAAGCATCCACACAAATAAGATCCAATTCATATCCAGTATTAACACTTAACACTCAAAACACATAAATAATAAAAATAACATCAAAATAACATAATTCTAACTCCTAAACACAACATTACCATCCTAAACATTAAAAATAACATATTTAGTAACTAGGTAGACATATTCTTATGCAAACCTATCAACTATAGTTATAATGGCTTATGAAAAAAGATTGTATAAGCATAAACTCATGTAGAGCTCATTATTAATTAACAAAGGCCAATACATTGAAAAGATAAAATAAAGAGTCTAAAGATATATAAACCTATAAGAGGTAAAAAAGATCACTAGATAAACTTTTTCAATCAGCGTAGTCCGATGTTTTGAAAATCAAACCAAACTAACTAGTTCAACAAGGTTAATTTGAAACTAGCTAATTAACTACTTTCGCTTTATCTAAAAACCTCTAGAAGTTAAAAAGGATTGATTAAAATGGAAACTGACCAATTTAATCAACTTTAAATGATTTTTTTAATTAATTATGTATTGTAAAGGAATCCACCAATTAATGGCTTTAGGAACAACAAAGGTTAGCCATAAACGTGCTAAATCTGTAATTATGCTTCTTTTGCAAGGGTAAGTTTTACCTAACACCACTTTGTAAAGTGGTGTTTATAAATGAGAAAATGTTCCTTTTATACATAATATAGGCTTTACAGATGAGTTGATCATCTAAATTTACAATAGACTAGGTAGAAACAAAAGATGAAATGAGAGAGTAAGAAAGACTAGAGAGTGTGGAGAGAGAATCTATTTTTACAAGAAGTGTTTAAAAATTATGTAGCAACTGAGGAATATTGACAAGCCTTCTATTGAAGATTGAAGAGCCTGTTTTGTAGAATTCATTTGCAATTCCAAATTTTTGTGTTTGGAGCATAAAAAACTATTCATTTCAATTATGGGATTTGAATTCCATGGAATTTAACATAACTAATCTAAATCCAAAAAAAATAGTTGGGATTTGCAAATGAATTCTACAAACTTAAGAGACACATTTTTATCTTACAAAACTATCTTTACTAAAAT
>JAOXYD010149370.1:0-10534 GCA_028565735.1 Pinacopodium congolense
GTTTTCATTTGACTTTGATTATTTGTATTGATGAAAAGCAATTATGATATATGTAGTAGCTTGATACTTGAGTTTACCGAAGTTTGAATGGTTGCATACACTTTTATTTTCTTTAAAAATGAATTGATAGAATTTATTGGTTGAGTTTAAATTGCTTGAGGACAAGCAATGGTTCCAAGTGTGGGGGTATTTGATAGGGTTGAATTATATGATATTTTTATATGTATTTCAATATGAATTCAATTATATTTTATTTCTTAAATGCTTATTTTGTGTTTATATTATATTTTGATGCAGATTTAATTATTACACTCAAATTTATATATAAAAGAAGAGGATTAAAATTGATTAGAAGCATTAAAGAGGAGTCTTGAAATTGAGAGCACAAATGTTGGTTTTGTAAAAAGAAGCTCCAAAACGAAATTAAACTTGGAGATAAAAAGGTGGAGGACGTGCAAGTTTTTTAATGAAAAAAAGACTTAGAGAGGCTAGGATGATGGGGTGTTGATGGCTACATAAGAGGAGAATAAAAATAAGAGACAAAAGATAATGGAGAGAATCGGGTTGGCAGCTGGACACATGAGACAAGAAATAGAATGTGACCTTGGTGAGTTTTTGCAGAAGAGGGAGTGGAGATGTCTTCTATGGTATTTTATGTTGTGGGTTTCTTGTCCTATTCTCAATACTTGGGAATGAGCCAAGAATAACACCTATAGCTTAGCTGAAAACGTGAGATGTTAGGAGTTTTTTGTCTTCTTCCTCGCTTGGCAATTAAACTCTTGCAAACATTGATTCATGGTTGAAGCTTGAAGTTTATTTCCTTTACAATTTTTGTTACTTTAGTTTTGATTTTCAATTGATAATGTCGTGTCATATGCAATGTTTTGCCTTAACCGAATGCATTATTTGGTTTTCTATAGTCCGAATGTATTATTTTACTTAACCGTTGATTATTGTGTCATTTAGCTCTTTGGACATTGATTTTCTTTCAAACGTGAATGATAATTTCATATTTACTTTGATTAAGTTTTAAGTTTTTCAAGGGTTTTATTTCATAGATTTTCATTTAACCATAGAATGTTTAGTTCATTTATGTTTATTAATTAGTTTCTATGGATGTTTTTAAGCTTTAATTCATTTAAATTTAAATTTTTGTTTAATTTTGATAATCTAAAATTTTTATTTAAAGTGTTAAATTAAGTCTTCATTAATTAAGTTCTAGATAATTGCTCATTAATTGAAGTAACTGAAGTTTTCATTAAATAAAGTGTGGAATTTTGTTCCTTAGATTAGTAATTAATTTTCTAGCTTTTGGTTTAATTAATTATGTATGATTTATGTTCATTTAATCTTTGTTTTAAGTAATTTGAACATGTGTGGTTGGTTCTCTTAGGGGTTTGGAGATATTAGAAGGGTGAAAAGATGAACATTGTGAGAATGGAGTTTAATTTATGCTTAGTTTGGTGCTTGTTTATCTAGGTTGGTTTGGAACTTAGTTTAAATGTCATGAATTGGGAGTTATCTCTAGGCTTGATCACCCTTTAGGTATCTTTCTCATACAAAATCTAGGGTTGAGCATGTAATATGTAATAGTCCATAGTGATTCCTGAAAGAAGCAATAGGTTAGTTGAATTTGTTATAATACTTAATCAACTAACCTAGGGTTCCATGCCTTTAGGTTAAATCTTTCGAGCTTGTTAGTAGGTGGCCTAAGTTATTCATTCCTTAATACCCAAAGCATCTTAACTATTAAATCTGGAGAGCTTGTTTTAGGTTATAGATGGGGATAGGAGTATTTCTAAAGCTTGTTAGATTTGACTAATTTAGAGGAACTGAGGGCTTGAGAGCTTATTCGGGCCTATAAGCTATCACCATGACTAAAGAACCACTTATTTAGATTCAAGGATCAATGATCATGCCAAAATCCTAAAGATATATCTGACCCAATTGTTTTCTGTTATTATTCATATTTTGTAAATTTTCTTTGTGTTTGTCTCTTCTTTTGTGTTTTTTACATCTTAGTTTTTCTTGCTTTCATCTCTTTAGGTTGTTTTACATTTCTTTTCTTGCAACATTTGAAATAACATTTGCATTCTGAATCTCTATGGTTCAACCATGTCTCACCATTACTACATAGTTTGGGTAGTTATGAACTTATTATTTGATAGGTTGCGACGAACTCATCCATAATAATCCCATTGAGTTTGCTCAAAACAAGTTGGATCTATCCACGATTGATTATAGGTGTTGCTCCATTGATTGTTGTAGACCATCCTATCCATTTTCCATCTATCGACCAAAACTCCTTCTTTATCCTACAACTAGTAGTTCTACCATTAAGTATGTTGCTAAGCCATTACATTGACTACCTGCACCTCAAAACATCATAAATAAAAGTAATTTTTTAAGTTTTTAATTTTATAATTAAACTTAAAAGAAAAATAAAGGAAAGAAAAATGGCTAGCATATAAAAGAACAAAATTTCCTAATAAGATAAAATAGTCCCGACAATCAAAAACTTGATACATGATGAAGGTGTCCAAGTTTTAAATAAGAAAAGCCAAAGAATCACAATTGATCAATACCAAAATGTAAAAGGAAAATGCACCTATCACTAAGTAGTAAAGTTAACGTGAGTCTAAGTGTCGAATCCACGAAAATTGTGACTGTTGGAGGATTCCTATCCTTGTCTTCTAACCTAATCAAAGGTGATCGATTGATTAATTAATGAAAATAAATTAAATAAATAAAGATTCAACAAAATGCAATAGAAGAACCCAAGGACAAACTCTTAGGAATTAATAAGTAGTAATGATGTTAAGATCTAGACAGTTAATGCCCTTAAGATGGATTTATATTCATCACTCAACCATGACTTAATAGGTTTTCTAGATTATTTCCATGGTATTTTCCCTAAATTAAGCTACAATCTCTCTTGAGTTATTAATTTTATTTAAATTTATAAAATAAAAGAAAGTTCTCTCTATCTCAAATTACTAATTGACTGCATTAATTTGATATATGAAACCTATTGTTTTAACTAAGTTCACATCTAATCCATACGTCTTATCCAAGTCTATCTCTAGGTCTCCATGCAAGATGCATTATTTATGGAGTGATATAAAGCATATATCTTATTTCTCAATCTAAGCATATACAATGAAAGAATTGGCATTAAAGTTTACATTCGTATAACATTAAAAAACAAATCTAAATGGTATCTATAAACAAATTTAAGATAAATTTGGAAATTCAACATTAAATTAAAGAAATGATGTAATACTACATCTTAAGGTTGTAACAATCTAAATCCTACATGAAAACTAAGTCCTAAACATGATGAAAATAATAACAACAATCATATAAAATAAGGGATGAAGAAGCTCATGGTTTAGTTTTTAGATCTCTTAACTCCTTGATGATTGTTATAGTAAAATCCAGTCTTGATCTTCATTTTTGAAAAGTTTTTATCCCATTTTCTACTTCAGTCTTACTCTAATTTTTTTTTAAATAGCTTAGGAATTGTCTTAAGTGCTTTAGTGGTCACTTTGTAGCTTATAGGAGCCAAAATACAATGAGAAAAAGTCGTAAAAACCTTTAAATATGTAACCTAGCCCATCCAAGTCATGGTTTATAGCCTAGGCCATTAGCATGGATCAAACCGTGGTTTTTTTTACCCATTGGCCATGCGTTGGGTCACAATTGTTGACTAGGTTATGGCCTACTTTTGGATTTTCAAGATTTTACTACTCTTTAGTGTATTTCCATAGCTCCTTCTCCACTCAAACTTTTGTCTTGAAATTTTTTGTCGAACTCAATAACATGATGTTCTTACACTTTAAATCAATTCTATAAAAATTTGAACTCCATATGTGCATCTAATGTCTCATCAAAGTCTCATGCACTAAAGCTAGTGCTTATGTAAGTTTCTTTGTCTCTTCTCTTTATACGCTCTTCATGGTTTGTCATATGGCCTTGAAATTTGATGTTGAGCTTCTTAAAATGATGCTCTTGTATACCAAGTTAATTCCATATCATTTTTAATCCTAAAAGTGCATCAAATTATTCTCCAAAATCCCATAAACTATAATAAAACATTAAAATCATGAGGGGAAACATCCCATTAAAGGAATTTCATTCAAAATGCATGAAAATAACATGATTTTACTTTTAAAACATCACGTAATAGGCCCTGAATCATGCATAAAATACATATGCTTTACAAGCTATCAGTTTCAACCTGTATTTTGTATTCCTAAAAGCTACTATCTTTTAAATATCCATTGCACCATGAGGATTATTGATATCTTTTGTCTAAGCTTATCCTAATAGCTATGGTGGTGGTGCTAAATCTTAATCCCTTTTAGCCTTTGTTTTTGTGATTTCCTATCATTTTTGTAACTACATCCTTAGTTAATAAAAGGTTTCTTATCATTCTCTTTATTATTTTTATTAAATTTTTTAGTTGAATCAAGGGTGTAGTTTTGTAGGTCTGTAGATTGTTAAGGCTTGAGTTCTTCTCACTAAATATAGTGTTTTGTTACACCAACAACCTATTCTCTTATGAAACGTCCTTATTAGCTTTTTATAATCTTTATAAAAGGGATTTTTGGATAAAAGTGGTTGTCTAAGAGATGTAATTGCTAGAGCCCTTATAAGAATACCTACTGCATTTACTAAGCACTATACAATAAAGTCTACTTCGGCTAAGAATAAGATGTGAATTGTCTCTATTAATCTTCAAAAATGAGAATGCTATAAATGTCTACATAACTTCTATTAAGATCTTAATTTATTATCAATTAGCTCCATATAATAAATCGTTGTCATCTACAAATTCTAGAGTATTGTTGCTCAATTTCTTTCCATTGCTGTAAAAACTAAACCTTAGGTTGATACTGATTATGTGATTGATCATCTAAATTAGAACCTGTAAACAAAGAGTGAGAAGATAGGAGGAGAGAGCTCTCACCTCAATCTCTTTTTTCGTTGTAAAACTAAGGTTAGTTCTCAATTAACAAGAATCTTATAAGTTGTAGTTGTTATGCACTAGATTATCTATACTTTGTATTAAGTTAAATAACCAATGCATTCTAGGGTGTCTTAATGAATCACCAATTATCTAAATAAAAAGCCTTTTGGAAGTCCAATTTAATGGCACAATTCTTACTATAATGCTTCTTATTATAAGACTTGAATAGATCTTGTGCCAATAGTATATTACCACCAATATATCTCTATTAGTTGAAGGATGTTTGTGTGAAATAGATCAAGGGAAGAAACCCCTATTTTATTCTTTAAAATACAATTCTTGAGAAGATTTTGTAATCAAATTTCAATACGAGATTGTCGTGTAATCCTTAAGGCTTAAAGGGTTTGGTAACTTTGGAATTACGCAGATTAAGGCCTTGTTAATTTCCTCAAAGAGATTTCCTAAATTAAAAAACTCTAGGATAGCCTAAGTAACTTGACTACCTACTAGGGGCCAATAATTCTAAAATAAATAAGCATTGTGGCCATTAAGACATGGTGACTTATCGAGAGTGAACTTTTTTAATATCTTAATAATTTCTTCTTCTCTAACAAGATTGATCGCTTTTATTTACTCATCTAAAATTTGTTTAGTGATAATTGATTTGAGTTGAGAGACTAAGGACCTAGAGATTGTAAGGGTAAATAGTCTTACATTACACCCAAAAAAATTTTAAAATTTTGATAGACTACCTAATTGATATCTAATCCCTTAGGATTTTTTCTCTCAAAAGTCATATGAATGATTATATTACTGTTTCTTTTATTGAGGGAAGAATGAGGTGTTACTATATCATTGTTTGAGCCATAAGACCCCTAATTTCTTTCTCATTATTGATTAATGAAAATCTAGTGTTGATAAATAGTTCCTCCAGTCTGCACATTCTTAATTTTTTTTTCAATGTTCATTGGATCATTATATAACTCCAACAGTGAATGTCCCAATTTTCTTTTAACCTTTTTTTTACTTTCATTTTTAGGATTATCTAGGAAATTAGCTCTATTTAGAACTTTAAGCTCAACCTTAATTTTATAAATCCTTTTAATGCACTTATATTATTCATAGCCTTCAATATATGAAGACATGATCCTAGAGATAGCTTGTTAGAAACTCCATAGCTTGGTTAGGTAGTTAAAGGATATAAATTCTATGAACGTTGTTTTTCTTCTCTATAAATTATGTATTTCAATGGGCTACAGTATAATGTTAAAGATTTTGTAAAAATATCTTTGCTCATGGAAAATTCATTTAACCACTAGCTATTAACAATGGTTCTATCTAATTTTCTTCTCATTGCTTGAGGCCTTACATATTTATTCCATTATGTGAAGAAGTTCCCTTCAAAAATTAAAATTTTTAATCCTAGTTAAAAAATGCAGGTTTGAACTCTTTATAGAAAGTCATACAAATAGGCCTATTCTCATTCAATCTTTCAATTTCTTAGGATGAGAGAGTAAAGTTGAAATCTCTTAAAACTGCCTCAATATTTGCAATCTTTTTCCATAATTATAGAATTTTTTCTAAAAAAAAGTTTACTTTAAAGGAAAAATTAGAAACATAAACTAAAGAGATGATGGGTTTGATATGTCTCAGTTTGGAAAAAAAATTAAGTGAATTATTTCAACTATTTGAGTGACATTTAAAACTTCCAATATTTTAGGATCATGAACCCCTATTATCCTACCATTATGGTAAGAATGACGATTAGATAGGATTTTCCAATTATTTTTAAAAAAACATAATTATTTATTAAAATATTCTTTAAGTTTTGTTTTTAATAAAGCAATCAAGTAAGGTTCTATTGATATGAAATAATTGTATAGAGCCTTCTACTGTTTGGGATCGTTTAGACCCTTAACATTCCATATAATCATAGACCTTTAGTGGGAGAGGTTGAAGGATACCTTAGAAATATTCCTTTTACTGGATCTTCTACTTTGTATAGAGATAAAATGCTCCTTCCACAACTTTTGTGGAAATCCATGACACCTCCTACAAGTGTTCTATCTATATTAATATTTGTTCATTATTAAACTTCACTTTTTTACTAGTTTTATCCATTAGAGCCATTGCATTAATACTTATGCCTTCCTAGAAAGTTGACTCTTTCCCTATGTTGATCCCTTTTCCAAGAGTAACTACTCTTTGAGTAAAGGGAATGCTAGCTTTTCTTAGATGTATTTAATTAAATAAAAGAGCTTTGGAGATTCAATAGCTAAGGATCTTTGTTTGTCTTTAATCCCCTTGTGAAGTGTATTTGATTCAAGCTATAACTCCTTGTTTAAATACTTTTATAAAGGATGATTCCAAATGTAGGTCATTTTCTATTCCCATTAGCTCCTTATAATCACCTGTGTTGAACAATCTATTTGGTACTCTTCATTCATTTCCTTGTTGTTTAAGTGATGGTCTCCATTGGTAAGTGATTGAAAGGAAGTATTCCATCATATCCTCCTTGTCATTAAGTTTTAAGATAGGAATAACATTAGGAAGAGTTTATTTAAAGATATTTCACCATAGACACGGGCATCAAAAAAACCTCCTTATAGCTACTGTAGTCAAACATTCTAGTGGTAAGTTGTGAACATGAATTTATATGGGAACATAACTCTTTCTTATATCTTCCAATCTTAAAATCTACTTCCAATTCTAAAGAAACAGATCCTATTTTGTACATATGAAGGACCAACTTTGATTACCCTATTGATGTGGCATTTAAAGTTGAATTTGAATAAGATTAGTTCTTGATCATACCGAAGAACCTACTATAGTCCCCACTTATTATTGTTAGTTTGACCCTAATAGTTGCTTAAAGTGGAATTTGGTTTTTTTTCAATAAAGAATCCTACCATATTGTTGGTTCACAAAACAAACTACGACTACGAATTTTACACTCAAAACCGCAAGTATACGGGTCGTACTTGTAGTAAATGACGGATATCGATCCCAAGAGGATTGTATCTAAACACCCTATCAATTTGACTTACACTTTGTTTAAGAAATAAATTTAAACAAATAAAATAAATAAAAAACAAATAAATCAGACAGATGCAAACAGATTTCGGAGAAGAAGCGAGCAACATAGTCAATCAAAAAGCACAGCCACAGAAATTTCGGAGAGAAACACAAGATTTAAGCATAGGAATTGTCGTTATCCTTATTTGTTTCCCTTTAGTTAATTAATCTAATTTATATTTGACTCAAGATTTCCTAATATTTTAGGTACCCTCTCTCAAGGTGCAACTAAATATCACTAGCTAAATAAATTTAGGATTGACTTTCGGATCTCTCGACATGTAAAGCCTTTCCTAAACCTTTAACTAGATCTGAAGCTATCCTATAGGCAGTATATTAATGTATTGAAATCTCTTCCTAATAAATTAATACCTTGTTGTCTATAGGTATATTAAATGCCAACTCTCGTTGTACACTTAACATATATTACCCAACTCACTCTCTCGATTTATTGTCGGGTTTAAGCACAATAAACAACATAAATATTTAGAAAAATTAAATTAATAACCAAAGGGTCCCAAATAATTCAAACAACAAATCCTAAAAATATTTTAGCATACATACTAATAAAAATATATTAAACCAAGTTCATATTCATGAAAATATAAAATAAAATAAAATAAAAGCAAAAAATAAAATAAAAATAAAATAAAAATAAAAATAAATTTGAAAATAGAAATATAGAACTTGATGAAGTCTTGAGATTTTGTGCTGCCTTTGTTTCTGTTCAAATAATTTCTGCCTATCCAAAAATTATTTGGTCTGCGTTCTCTTCTTGTCCGACACTTTTATGTTTCTGTCTCCTTCAATCTGTCCAAAAATAATTTTGTCTGCCGTCTCCTTCAAATTTTATTACTGCGCTTTTTATTTGCTGGTCTAGGTTTTATGCTGGGCTAGAGCTTGCTGGTGGGTCTGATGGAGCTGCTGGCCTTGGGTTTGCTGGGTTGGAAGAGAGAGCTGGATGCGACCCAGCCATGGAAGGACTGTTGTTGCTGGGCTGATGGCTGGAGGAGATGGAGGCTGCTTGGTAGGCTGCAGAGGAGAGGAGTCTGCTGGGGAGGGGGCTGGACTAGAGAGGGCGTTGGGCTGCCTACTGAGAGAAGGCTGCTGAAGACTGGACTGAAACTGGGCTGAGGAGGACTAGGTCTGCTCTCTAGCCTAGAGGACGGGCTGGATGCTGGGCTCACGTCTGTTGCTAGCGGGTTGCGCGCGGGTTGGATGCTGGAAGTCTGGGTCTGCTGCTGGTGGGTCGCGTGCGGGTTTCTGCTAGGCTGGGCTGATGGCAGAGCTGGGCTAGAGGACGGGCTGGGAGGTACTGACATTGGGCTTGGCGCTGAACTTGGACTGGAGTAGAAGTTGGGAGGCGGGCTTTATACGCAGGAGAAGGCTCTGCACTGCTAGGCTCATGCAGCTGGGTCCACTACCTGGGCACTTCTGTTTGTTTGTTTTTTTCTTTTTTTTAATTAATTTAAAAAAAAATTTAATTTACCTACACAATAAATAAATACACCAATAAAAATTAATTCTAACCTAACATTAATAATTAAATAATAATAAAAACACAAAACATAAATAAAAACACTTAAATAATTAAAACTTACTCCAAATTATTGTTAAACATAAGCAAAATAATAATTAAAATTATACTAAACAAAAACACACAAAATAAATATTAAAATGCAATAATAACAACATAATATGCAATAAACACATGCAAAACACTTAGAAAAACACATACAAAAACACAATTATCACTTATCTTAACTTATTACATTCATTTTGGTAATGCATTCTCATTCCATCTTAGGATTGAATCTTAGTTTAGCGATTGCATCTAGTTTCCAATTTCTTTAGGTTGCTAGTTTGAATTTGTGAAAAGTTTTTAAACACCTAATTCACCCCCCTCTTGGGTGCCATAGGGCTTAAAAGTTTTGATAGATGAATAAGTTCTAGCTTTAATCTAATGAAACAACCTCTCTAAAATGTAAAAGATAAATCAAATAAACTCTTAAACACTCAAGTAAAATATTAGACACAATTTCGTATACCCAGAAACACAAATTGACAGCAAACAATCAATTGAAAATAAGTGTAGTAAAAACATGGACAGCTTGAGGCTTTTGAAAGATATAGGGGATTTGATCAGTTTTTGGAGAGTCAAGAGTATCAAAATTCATTTATAAAGAGTATATACAGTTTTTGGAGGCTTAAGGAGGGTTTTAGAGAGTTTTTAAGCAGTTAGAATGAAGACAAAAGGCAAAACCCCGAAAGTAGAAACTAGCCGTTAGAATCAGAGTAATTAACGGCGCCTCTAGGTTGATCAACGG
The DNA here is from genome assembly GCA_028565735.1 of Pinacopodium congolense. Taxonomy (NCBI): domain Eukaryota; kingdom Viridiplantae; phylum Streptophyta; class Magnoliopsida; order Malpighiales; family Erythroxylaceae; genus Pinacopodium; species Pinacopodium congolense. Next base: position 10,375 of record JAOXYD010149370.1, read on the forward strand.
TGCCGTTATTCATAAAATAGGCCACCGTTGATGCTCCTGGAGAAGGGGTGATAAAAGGAACTCCAGCAAGGTTCCATTAATGATGAACAACCCGTTGTTGAGTGTCTAAAAAACATAAAATATGCTGCATAATTGACTCCAAACCTTTCTAAACAAGTTC
>JAOXYD010149381.1:0-10534 GCA_028565735.1 Pinacopodium congolense
CAAGAAACCACTTCCACGACTCTTTGTTCTCCACTCTCATTACTGCCTATGCTAGCAGGTAGATATTATCATTTGGATCCTTACCAATTGCTGTCAATAATTGGCCACCATGTTGAGTTTTCAAGTGACAACCATCAATGCATATGATAGGCATACAAGCATTGACAAATCCATCTTTCACCTGCTGCATACAGATATAGGATGAAACAAAAATACCACCTGGAGCTCTGATGTATAATGAACTCCCTCTATTGTGTTTTGTAACAGGTAAAAAGTATCCCCTCAACTTGTCATAATGTTCCATCTTCTCCAAGCACTAACCTTAAAGAATATCTCTTAACTCTATATACTTTAATATCAAAAATATGTTGTTGATGATCTCTTAGTATTGCACCTTTTAATCTAGAAATGTTCCAACTTAGACTGTCTCTAAAGTTAGGTAGATAATGCCTCGCAATCCACTTATAATCTAGTCTCTTCCTATCAAACACTTTACTACAGGTGTGCATATCTTGCAATGTTTTGATTTGAAACGCTTCTCCATTTTGAGTTTTATTTTCACAGATTCTCCATCCATATGCCTTTTTTCACTCCACAGTCACTCTCTATTTGTCTTTCTTCTTGTATATGTAATCAAAACCCTTTTGTATTAAATATTCCTTCAATGCCTTTCTGAATGTGTTAGCTGAACCAAATATCATTCCCTTCTTTACCTCAGTTATAAATTCTGCATTACTTGATATAAAGTAAGGGAATTTGGGCTTTTTCCTCTCATCATCTGAACTTCCATACAAGCTTTCAATGTCATCATCATCAACTTCTAATTCAAGTTCACCTAAGTCAACCGATCCACCATCTTCAGTTAGACAATGAAAAATATCATCCACCAACCCCTCACTAAAGATTGAGTCACTATTTTTAGAAGACTCTTTACCATCAAATGTTGAGTCATCTGATTCTTCAATCACTTCAATAGGAATATCAACTACGAGGTTATTAACATTCTGCAACTTGGGATACTTCTCTCTGTCAAAGTAAACTTCAACAGTTTTTTGCTACTTTACTGTAATCAAACTAATCAACCTTCTTGTATCATCATCATTTCTACGTTGTCTTAACCCCTCCGCAAATGATTCATTTGGGAATTTATACATAAATTCCCATGACTGCCCATACCCCATATTTCTAGCATTCAACATAAATTCTATCAATGTTACCTCTTCCTATTCAGTACTAAAACTGTATTTTTCTCCATCTTCATAAGTCATTACTGGGTCATCTTTAAAAGCACCTCCATACCAACAATCAAATCTGATTCTTCGATCAATATTTGTTGCCATTGATTATTTATCTACAACTTGTAATATAAACAGATTATAACAATAATGCGGACAGTAATCCATACAGATTATAATATAAATAAATAATATAAATAAAGACGACAATAAACATAACTATGGTCCCAATAACTACTATGCCCATACCCAAAACAGACAGTAATAATTACTGTGCCCACACCTAAAAAAGACAACATGTATAAAGGAAAAGAAAAGAGAAGCTCAAGCGATCTAAGGGTATACTGAACTCTATCAATTCATTAGCGGGACATAAAAAAAATGAACTTCCATATGCATAATGATCCAGGTGGAGAATTTCAAGAATAAAAGAAGTTAAAAAATAACTTTTAGCAGTAATCAATAAAAAAGCTAAAATGACTCATTATGCAACTTATAAATAGACCATAATTCATTTGACAACTAAAAAGTCGAGACTACATTGTTGATAACAAAGTTTTATTAGATAAGACATCATTAAAAGTGGATCTTCTTGACCTAAGCATAAAGAAAAAAAATCAAATTATCTACTTAAATAGCATCAAACAGACAACTACTTCACACTATATGTTCCATGCATATTAATAAGTCAAGCAATACATAAGAAACCTGTGCCATATTTGAACTTCACAATTAATAAACATGTTTGTTCATAAATATCAGACAAACAGAAATATAGCATATGTCCCACTAGCTGTTAGCTTTCAAATTTTTTTTTGCACTACTCACAAACCATGTACAAATTATTATATGTACAGTTATTAGAGTATTAACCTTCCCATTTACACAAGATATAAATTCTCTTCAGGATGCATTTGACAACTTAGAATAGAAAACATAATAGAAAAGAATCAAATTGAAGATAGGAACCAAACTCTGAATAATAATCAATAAAAGGGCATCTAAAACAATACAACATAAACTATAACTTAGTGTATAACTTTGATATAGCCGAATGGGATGGTTCAAATGTTAATAGAATAAGCCAAAACAAGTAAATTTGATTCAATGGTTGGTTAAAAGAATAGACTTTGAAGGACTTAAGGTAATCAGGGTATAAAAAGGACAAAAGCACGTTATGACAACCTCTCCCTTAGCTTGTTTACTCGTTAATGGGACATAAACAAGTAACAAATAAAAGCAAGTGGTCCCAATAACAGTATTTAAAACATATTCAAAAATAAAATAAGGCAAATGGACAACAAAACTAAATACTATGTGGTCCAATGGTGTACTGCTAATCTAATGATGGGTTAAAAATAGAAAACAAAAACCAATAACAATTGAAAGTGTATCTGTGCATATACAAAAACAAAGTAGACTTACCACTTTTCGAGTCAGATGTTGTGGTTGTAGGAGACAACAATAGATCTAACAAGTAGCGGTAATCTAGAAAAAATAATCGAATAAAATCAACATCCAAGAACTAACTTTAAGTAAACCTAAACTGGCATTAGGTACTAAAATAAAAACAAATGCTTGATAACAAAACCTCGTCAATACCTATAACAGAAGAAGAAGACCAACGGTAGATAGAAATACAGCAATGGAGGAAAGAAGTAGACTAGCGGCAGAAAAAAAAAAAAACCAGCAGTGACAACTCAAAGGTCAGTTGGGGAAAGACGGAGTAGCGGTAACTCAAAGAAACAACGGCGCAATTGGAGAAAGATGGAGTAGCGACACAAGGCAACAGAGATAGGAAGAAAAGGAAAAAGAAATAAATCCCAACTCCGACGCATTCGAGAGGGCAAAATGACCTTAACCTAAACTCAAACGATGACGTTTTACTTTAAACAAAACGATGTCATTTTATGTTGGCCGGTGGGCTATCTCAAGATACCCAAAACGACGCTGTTTTAAATATAAAATTCTGTCAAAAAAATAAGCCACATGACAGCCACGTGACATATTTTGTCTACATCCACGTCAAACAAAATTGTAGAATGAAATAAAATTTAAGGTATAAGGATTTATTTAACAATTTTCAAAGTATAAGAACCTAATTGATAATTTTATAAATTACATAAATGTTTGATAATATTTATCTAAAAGAAAAGTTAGGTGGTATGTCAATTATGTTTCAATGTAGTGTATATAATAATAATAATTTTATTATTATTTAATAATATTATAATATATTTATTATTATATTATAATTTTTTATTAAAGATGTCTACGGCTATAAAAATAGCGGCTGTATAGTTGAATCCAAACGATAATTATTTATCGCATTCAATCAATAAAAGTCTATAATTACACTGATTTAACATCTTACAAATTTCATGCAATAGACATGTAAATTACTTGGTGACAACCTTATACCATCACTGGTTGTAGCATTTGTTGACCATTGCCAAAGCGAGTCTTTCATGATCTTGGTGCTGACGTGCGCCGATTGGCGAGTGATTTTGGTCTGAAGAAGGACCCTGAAGGGGACATCAACAAGTTTTGTTCTGGTATAATTTGTACTCTAATACGTTAATCTTCCGACATGAATTCTTTGAGTTGAGCGTCCTTTTCCTCGTGTCTCCCAGTACTTGGTTTCTAAATCTTGGGTATTCAATCAGTGCCGAACACGATCCCATCTTTAAATTCTTTATTGGACGACTCCTATTCTGCTTACCTGCTGGTTTCTTTCTTAGTTTCATCCCAGGTATAAGTCAGGTCTTTCAAGTTTCTCAACTCATACGCCAAGACCCATCTGTGGTTTTCTATTATTTTACGTCATCTGGTAGTGTTTTTGACCCTCTGGATTTATGTTTTGACTATCTGGAATTTGGTCTATATTTCCAGCTTAACTCTCTGTTTCTTTCATAAGTTAAAGAATTTATTTTTAATCATTGCTAGTCTTTGTATTTGTGGGAGTTGGTATTACTTCTGAAAGTTTCATTTTCAGCATCATATCCATTGTTTTATCTTGTGGGCCCAATTTACTGATAATCGTTTTGTTTTCCAATATTGAGTCTCGTTGATAGGACATAGACATGGCTGTTGTCTATCATGTAAAAAGAAAAAAAAATTAATCAAAATTTTTAAATCCATTCTGTGCATATGTTTAGGTGCGCTTTGTTTCTACTTGATAACTCTTCAAGTTTGGCAGGTGATCAAACATTGCAAAATTTCCTGGTCATTTATAAGTACAGGACAAGCAACCTACCAAGCCTCTGACCAAAAACAGTTCAAGGGTAGTTGGTGATATTTTGGATAATGGATACTTTAAAAGCGGATCCAGGTCTTGGTATTGACGATATCATACTACAGGAAGAGCCTGAGGTAGAAAAGTTGAGGGAAAGTCAAATAGATAGAGAAATGGTTCCTCCGGCTGGTAATTCCATCCACAGGTCAGGTTCCAGACCTCAGTTGGACCTAAGCAAGGCAGCAATACAGGGGAATTTTGAGGAGAGGGATCCCACAATCCTCTTGCCCAATCAATCTGATGATATATCTCATTTGGCCCTTGATATTGGAGGTACAAATTGAAACCTACTTTCTGAACTGCTTTTTCTTTTTTTTAATTTTGTTTATCTGGTTTTGGTTTCTCTGTCTTGCTGGAAAAATTGTGCTGTCTTTGAATTGTTGATTGATTGCTTTATTTTAATTCGTTTGATTGTCAGAGATAGTGGAGATGGACTAAAGGCTGGATTTTGGTGTGCCATGCATATGCTAGAATGCATTGTAGTCATTTCCTTTTACTCTTCGGCTCCTGTTTATCCTGATTAAGATATTGTTTCTCAAACCAATTTTTAGATTAAATCTCATTTCATCAACTTTGCTCAGAGGTTTTTCCACATAAATGTTCAGCAAGTTTGTGATGCTTTACACATAAATGCATAAGTGAGGATGGAATTTGTGATAACTGTCATACAAATATTAGTTGACATCAGTCTGGATGTGTTTTAAGTTATGGGTGAAATATTGATAAGATTGTTTAATATGTGACCTGCAGGATCACTAATCAAATTGGTCTATTTTTCAAGACATGAAGACCGGTCAGTTGATGATAAGAGGAAGAAGACAGTCAAGGAGAGGCTAGGAATTTCTAATGGAAATAGGAGGAGTTACCCCATTCTTGGTGGAAGGCTTCATTTTGTGAAGTTTGAGACACACAAGATTAACGAATGCTTAGAATTTATTTCTTCAAAGCAACTTCATTGTGGTGGTACGCATATCTGTTGCACATTTCTATCTTGAGAAAATGGTTTAATTTATGCTATTTTTTCTCTCATTATGATCAATGTCAACTTGCAAACTTTCATTCCTCTTAGCAGCTGAGTTTTGTTCGTCATTCTACTCACTCTTCTTTTCTTTTCATTCTTGACAAATCTGGTGGATTTCTTGTGGATAGGATTGGATTCACGTCAATGGCAATCTGCGACTCCTGCAAGTGGCAATGCTCTAATTAAGGTAAAGTTTCTAAATACTATTACTCTTCAACTAGCTGTTTCCACCTTTCATCAATGGAAGAATATATATGCAACTTCTGTTTTTATTTTTGTTTTTGTTTTTGTTTTGTTTTAAAGACTTATATACTGCAGTTTGAGCTGCAAAGCGTGCTCCTCAGACATTTCTGGAAGCACATCTAATAGACGGTACAAATAGTTGACAATAGCCTCAATGGGAATGAGAGAAACCAGTAGAAACCTTGGCCTTGGTGGCTGGGATGCATTCAGTTCCTTTGAGAAATTATCTTTATATGGCAAATATTTGCTCTCTGCAAGATCCCCCAATCTGTTTTTGTTAATTGAAGCAAGGCTATAGTAGAAAAGAATATGGATTGTTAGCTGGAACATAGCCTCTGCATGGTGAATTATTGTTATGTGGGATGATTGCCAATCTGATCAGAAATGCTGAAATATCAGATCAGGAAAAGTGACTCTTCCATTAGCTACAGCTATTGAATTGCTAATGGAGTAGGAATGCTCTCGTCTCACTGAACAGTCGATGGAGTTTGTATACTAATGCCTAAACTTTAAGTTTCGAGACAGATGCTTCATACCACTCTGTGGCTTTCATTCACTTAAAAAGATTTACATTTCATTCTTAGCCTTTTGCTCACCCCTTAAAAAAAAAAAATTTCTGCTAATGTTTGTTTACTTCTTTTTCCTTAAGTTAGTGACTCATATCAACTTCAATTTGGAACGAGAGCAAACTGTTTTTGTGATGACTCAAATTTTGTTGATTTAGCTTGTGCAGCTCTGTTCATATGATATTAAGTATACCGTTAGTAACAAGTCCTTCTTCTGAAAAGGCTACAGGTGGTGGGGCATACAAGTTTGCAGACCTTTTCAAAGAAAGGCTTGGGGTCAGTCTTGACAAAGAAGATGAAATGGATTGTCTAGTGGCTGGAGCAAATTTTTTACTCAAGGTGATATCTTCAAATTGTTAATGTTAATTTCTGATGTATTGTGCCTCAAGTCATCCATGTTTTTGTGATTGGATTTACGGTTTATCCATGTTTTAAGCCAAATATTTTACTGATAGGCTCTTAGGTGTATACAGTTTACTTCCCCAGGGTCCTCTTGTCTGTGCATATTCTTAATGGGGGAAAGTTTATTTTTCAGTTTAAATTAAGGAAAGCTTTGGCATATTATAATATAGGACAAATTCTACAAAACAAAATATAAGTGCAGAAATAGGAAGAAGATAGGCTTTTAGAGTAGAGTGAAGAGGAAGAAAACAAAATTTTAAGTGCAGAAATAGGAAGGAAGACAGGCTTTTAGAGTAGGGTGAAGAGGAAGAACAGAAAGTTAAAAGCTGAGAGGAAACAGCTTTGATATCTTTTATCCAATAGTAAAATATGATTTTATGCTGAACCTGACCCCTCTATTTACATACAATTAGAAACTAATTCCTACAACTACTAAAAAAGTTCTTAGTAGAAAAGAAGATAGATAAGAAACCTAACTTAGAAGGAAATGCATGTTGAAGTATAGTCACCGATGTACGTAAAAATAATAAATTCAATTAGGAACACTAGGTCTAGAGATCAGTCAATACTTAAATTTGCATCTAACATAAATTTTAACAAATATTTGTTATTTGTTGTTGGTCTCGCATCATATTATTTGGAAGCCCTATTAATTGTAATTTTGAACAGAATATTGTTTGAAGAATTGTCACCTTGGATTTATTGCTGGAAAATGATTGATAGTTATCTGCTTTCTGTAATTGGAAAGATGTCTATTTCCTCTTTATGGGAAAGCAATTCTACAGTTAATATATTTTGTTATTCCCAACACTTCATTTGGAACTTGTTAATTTTCTATGGGTTGTTTCTATTGATTTGCACCTCTGTGGAAAAGCGATTATCCAATTCACTAATCCTACTACTTTTCTGACCATAATTGGGAAGGCAATTCGTCATGAAGCTTTCACACATATGGAAGGTCAGAAAGAGTTTGTTCAGATTGACCAAAATGACCTGTTCCCTTACCTTCTTGTGAACATAGGATCTGGTGTTAGTATGATTAAGGTATATGGATTTTGTTTTCCTGTTTGTCAGCTCTAGAAGCTCCTAAAAGAAATTGTCCAGTGAAAGAAACTTGTTCAACAGTATTAATTTTGTGTAGGTCGATGGAGATGGGAAGTTTCAGCGGGTTAGTGGGACAAATGTTGGCGGGGGTACCTACTGGGGGTTGGGAAGACTGTTAACTAAGTGCAAGAGGTAATTGTAAGGCCCAATAAATTCATATGCTTTTAGCAAATTAGAAAGTTCACTGAGGTTTTTGTTGGTCTTTACTTCAGTTTTGATGATTTGCTAGAGCTGAGTCAAAGGGGAGACAATAGTACCATTGACATGCTTGTTGGTGACATTTATGGTGGTATGGATTACAATAAGGTATATTCTGACTTTCATTTATATCACTTTCTTTTTTAACTGCTTTGAAATGCTTCTACTTTGATAAATGTTGGTGCTACTACATTAGCATGAAGAGCTTTAATATGCAATTATTGGAGAACTAATTTTGATATCTTGTGTGACTTTTCGTCCCTTGTAGATTGGTCTTTCAGCGTCAACTATTGCTTCTAGTTTTGGTAAGGCTATATCTGAAAATAAAGAACTTGAAGACTACAGACCTGAAGATATTTCACTTTCCCTCCTGAGAATGATTTCATATAATATTGGGCAGGTGAGTTGTATGAAAGATTCTTCTTTATTCATCATCCAAAAGAATGTCTGTGGATTCTACTCTTCTTGCATCTTTTTTTACTTCTTTAAAATTTTTACGATTCTATTGCAACTTGGTTGTTCTTTTAACATTGTCTGCCATCATTTTATGGAAGTACCTGTCACAAATCATATTGTTGTTATGGCTTCTGAATCAGATGTCTTTCAATGCAGATTTCATACTTAAATGCACTTCGATTTGGGCTTAAACGGATCTTTTTTGGAGGTTTCTTTATTAGAGGTCATGCATATACAATGGACACAATCTCTTTTGCCGTACAATTCTGGTATGCATGATTTACGTGGTATTGAGTATCTCTTCTCAAATTAAACTGATGGTGATCATACTGTTTCCTCTATGCTTCCTCCTTAAAGGAATATTAAGTAACCAGGATACATTTATATTAATGATTTCTGTATTTCTAAGGAGGATTTGAAGTTTTTAATACTTGTCTAGGTCAAAAGGAGATATGCAGGCAATGTTTCTTAGGCATGAAGGATTTCTGGGAGCTCTAGGTGCATTTATGAGTTACGAAAAGCATGGTCTTGATGATTTGATGGTTCACCATTTAGTGGAAAGATTCCCAATGGGTGCACCTTATACAGGAGGACAAATTCACGGACCTCCACTTGGGGATCTAAATGAGAAGGCAAGTGTTGTTGATGTTTTGAAAATGTGGCCTAAAATGCCATTAGTAAACAATTGTGAGTTTATTTGCTTTTGCTAATTTCTGGATCATATTAAGTCCCAAATGATATGTGATTGAATGTGTGGCAGAGTGTCCAGCTAATTTAAGTGAAGCCTATATTTCTTTGGATTTATAGGACTTCTCTAGCTAGACAATATTTTACCCTCAAATATCTATCTTTTTATCTACTGATTTATATATCCAGAACAGGATTAACTTCCACTTGACTGTAAAAAATAGTAGGTGTGTAGTGTGGTCTTGTAGAAGAGAGAAAGAGACACTACATGGCTTAGTATTAAGTAGTTTATGGCCCATCTATTTAGTAGGGCAGTTCAAGTCATACTAATATTCTAAAATGAGATACTTGAACTATACCTAAGTAATATCCCTATATAGTATTCATTATATACCAACACTAAATCTCTAATTGGTATTACCAGACTGTTGGTGATATATTTGGCTCTGTCAAGCCAAATTAACGTCTTTTTGATAGCCCAGTTTTTCGAAATTTACTTACTTCCTTTTATGCTTTGTTTCTATGTGCAAGATAGGGCACTTCTCAACTTGATTTAATACACTCAAGTATTGACTATCATCTGAAAAGCACAATATGGAGAATCTGATCTATCGGGGTTGAGCATCAGAATCTTTATCGCAATATATGATGTGGCTAAGACTGTTTGCTTTGGGTCTTGTGTAAATTTATTCTTGATAGATGTTCCAACTTAAGCTTATAGGAACTTACTTCATGGTGCAGAGCCGATACCTGGGCTTTCAGTCAGGAGGTTGTAAATTAACATTTAATAGCTACTGCATGAGCATATGACTCTTTAACGTCCTTTTGCACTTGTTGGGTATTGAGCACGCAAGCAAACTCTCACTTCCTCCTTTCATTTGTGTGTGTCCCTTTGTTCATGGTGTATTGATGCTTTTGCTGCCACTAGTTAAAGTTGATAAAAGTGCTCCATGATTCTCATTCCCAGGAATCATCTACTTTAATTATTCCATTGGCCTTGGAGATAGGAGAAAGAATAGATTCTTGGTGCCAACATTTTCTTGTATCCCATACAATAAAATATATGAAATTAGGGGCATGATGGAAACCAAGTGATTGCTATTAAAGTATTGATTGGGTCAAGGATTCCTAGCAACCAATACCATTACCTGAATTATGTTCCTGAGAAACTGTCTGTAGGAAACATTATGTGACACCTGCTAGCTGTTGTAGTGACCATATGATACCTAAATATGACTTGATGGAGCTTCTGTATAAAGTGTAAGAGCATATATGTGGAGCCTAAGGTAGAAGAGCCATCTTGAAGATAATGAAGAGCTCAAGCATT
>JAOXYD010149392.1:0-10533 GCA_028565735.1 Pinacopodium congolense
GTGCATCATGATTCTCAAAACCAGGAGTTTGTTCTACATATACCTTATTTTGAATAAAACCAATTAAAAAATCACTTTTAACATCCATTTGACAAAGTTTAAAACCCATATAAGAAGCAAAAGCAAGCAATAATTTAATAACTTATAACCTTGCAACGGGTGCAAAGGTATCTTCATAATTTGTCACTTTTTCTTGCCTATACACCTTTGCTACCAATCTATCTTGGTTTCTCACAATGTTTCCATCTTCATCAAACATATTCCTAAAGATGCACTTAGTACTAATAATTTGATGATCCTTATGTCTAAGTACTAAGGTCCACACTTTGTTTCTTTCAAATTGCTTTAACTCTTCATTAATGGCTAAAGTTCAACTCTCATCACATAATGCTTCATCTATGGTTTTAGGCTCTATGTTGGAAATAAACACCGTATGAGATAGGTGTCTAGAGGTTGATCTAGTTGATACTCATTTTCTTTCTTCACCTATGATTTTATTGGAGGGATGGTATTTCTTAAATCTCTACTCTTTAGGTAGGCTCTCATCTTTCGTAACCTCACTTGGTTTAATAATGTGCTCGCAAGGTATAGGTTGGCTATCTAAGTTATCTTCCTTAATCTCTTCCCACCCTAATTTCTCCATATGCTTCCTTAAATCTAAATCATCATCAACACTCTTCTTTATGCTTTGTCTCTTTAATTATTATAGTCCTTTTTTAAATGTTCTATAACCTCTACTAGTAAAAGAATAACCAACAAATATGCCTTCTTCTGATTTTGCATCAAAATAAAGCACTTACAACCAAAGACTTTGAAATAACTCACTTTTGGTTTCTTTTCATACCATAGTTCATAAGAGGTTTTATCCATATGAGGCCTTACATAAAACTTGTTGGATACTTGGCAAGCATATGCAACAGCTTCCACCTAAAAATATTTAGGAACACAGTATTCATTTGACATAGTTCTATCTATTTCTTACAGAGTCCTGTTTTTCCTTTCAACAACCCCATTTTGTTGAGGAGTTCTAGCAGATGAAAAGTTATGAAAAATACCATTTTATTCATAGTATGCATCAAATAATTCATTTTCAAATTATCTACCATGATCACTTCTAATTTAATTAATCTTGTATCCTTTTTCAATTGAACTCTTTTTTTCAAATTTAACTAAATATTTAAAACATTCATCCTTTCTAGTAAGAAAAATTCCCCTTGAGAATCCACTATAATCATCAATAATCACGCACGCATATAATTTTCCACCTAAACTTTCAATTTAAGACAGTCCAAACAAGTCTATATGTAATAGTTCTAAAGGTCTAGAACAAGTCTAAAACAAGTGTTGGTTTTCTTGCCCATTTGACATGCATCACAAATCTTGTCTTTTTTTCATACTTCATCTTTAGTAGATCATTTACTAGCTTCTTGTTGCAAAGACTTAATATTTGTTCCATGCTAGCATGACCTAATCTTCGATGTCGCAACCAAGCATCCTCATTCATGGAAATCAAACACTCAACATTTTGGTTGGAGAGATCATTCAAGTTAATGGTATAGATTTTTCATTCTCAGTTACCAATAAATACAATGTAATTATCAATTAATTTTGAAACTATGCAAGATTTACATTCAAAAGGGACTTTGAAGCCTTTATCACATAATTAACCAACACTTAGTAAGTTATGCTTTAAACCTTCTACTAATAGTAAGTTATCAACAGTAGCATTATTCTTACCTATCTTATTGATGCCAATTATCTTTCCCTTAGCTTTATCTCCATATGTGACATACCTACCATCTTTGTCTTTCAAGCAAACAAATTGAGAACCATCTCCAGTTATATGTCTTGAACATCCACTGTCAATGTCCTAAGTGCTCCTCTTCAAATCCTATAAAAGAAAGAAAATCATTTCATTTTATGTGCTCACATTGATTTGGGTCCTTGGGGTTTAGACACCTTTCTAGTTCCTAAAGCCTTCCGTAAATTGGAAGGTCTAGATAGTTTATCAAAACAAAATCTTTTCAAATGACCAAATCCACCAAAATGGTCACAAACATATGTATCTTTATGAGAATGCATGTTCGGTATAAAGTTATTCCTATATGCAAAACTTGATGTATCATATCCAAAGTTTCTCCTTTATGGAACTCTTCACCTAAAGTGTGCGAAAAAACCTTTTCTTAATGCATGAGCATGTATAGGATATGCATATGAATATGTAGGTCGAATATGCATAGATTGTGGCCTATATGCATGAAGTAATGATCATGCATTTATAAAGAAACAATATTTCTTGTTGGGCATATGAACATTTCTCCTAGAAATAGATCTTGAAGTATACTTAAAAGCATGATGAGTGTTACTAGATTGAGTTATAGAAGATGATGCACCAATATAAAAAGATGGCCTAAGAATATGCTCTTCATCTAAACCTTTTCCCTTTACGAAAATAATCTTAGCATTAGAAGTTTCCCTTTCTTGAACAAAGCCTAAGCCACATTATCATTGGAAATATTTTGGCCACCTAACATGCAATCTAACTTTTATTTTTCTTTTATGAATTTAGACAATGTTTATTTGAGATTATCCACTTATTTCTTCAAAGATTCATTTTTAAGCATCAAATTATGCTCATGGTCATATGTAGTAACATCAACACTCTTAGAATTTAACATGGCATTCATTTCATGCTTTAATCTATCAATTTATAATATTCTTGCATTCTTGCGTTGTATCATGTCATGCAGTTCATCTTTCAACTTCTCATTTTTTACTTTAAAATCATCCATCAGCTTTATGCATTCCTTATATTTACAGGATAATTTCTTCCTTTTCAAAGCAGCATGCCCTAAGACTTTAAGCAATTCAGCATATCTCAATCCAACATCATCAACAACAGTTTCATTCTCAACATCATTGTAATGGGAGGAAGATGGTAGCTCATCATCAAAGGCCATAAGACAAAACTTGCTTTCATTTTCAGATCTTTTGCTTTCCTCTTTGCTTTCAGTCACTTATAAGGCTTTCAAATCTTTCTTTCCCTTCATGACCTTCTTCTACCTTCTTTCCTTTTTATTGCTTCTTTCATCCTTCCCATCATCCTTGAGGAGTGGTCAATGACTCTACAAGTGACCTGGTTTCTTGCATTCAAAACAAACAATATTAATGGACTTTCTCTTATAATCATACTTATCTTGCTCTCTTCTCCTTGAGTGTGCCTTCTTCTTTAAGGAATTGTTGAACTTTCTAGTAAGAAGTACTATGTCATCCTCACTATCTACTTAAAATCTTTCTTTTTCACTTGGCTCCACTTTCTTGGTTCTAAATGCAAAATTCTTTCTTCTCGATGAAGCTTCCTCTTCTTTGGCTTTTGACTCCTTCATCATTATCTCATAGGCAAGTAATGAACCTAATAATTCACCAAAGGTAAAATGTTAAGGTGTTTAGCTTATTGGATGGCATTTACCTTTACCTCCCCTCATTTCGATAAAGACCTTAAAATCTTTCTAACAAGTTCAACATTTGAATATGATCTTCCTAAGCCTTTTAATGCATTTAGGATGTCAATGAATCTAGCATACATGGAAAAAATAGGGTCATCATCATATATTGAAAGCCTTTCATATGGAGAAATAAGCAAAGACATATTACTCTCCTCTCCCTGGTTGGTACCTTCACGAGTGACTTGTAATGTATGTCGAATATCTCTAGCTATTTCACACATAGACACTTTATTTAATTCATTTATACTTAATGCATAAAATAAAATATGAACAACTTTACTATTTAGTTAAACTAGCCAATCATGTTCAACATTCCACTCATCTTTTACTTTAAGAACTTTTTGACCATTATCTATCTTAGTAGGAATGTGTGGCCCCTCACTCACTATATCACATAATTTAATATTTTCATATTGAAGTAAAAACTTCATCTTACTTTTTCAAAATAAATAATTGATTCCAGTAAAGAAAGGTTCCCTATTAATGTGTTCGGCCACCATGACTAGATGAACCAAGGAAATCTGTCATAATGGATGCTTACTCACAATTTTGCTAGAAACTACTGTAAATGTAAGTTCAAGATCTGATACCAATTGTAAGCATTAAAGGAACTCAAGAGGCGGTGAATTGAGTAAAAAAAAACTTTCTCATTGAATTTAAACCTATCACCCTAGTCAATTAAGAATAGTCTAACGTGAAAAAATTTGTATCAACAAGATGACAAAGCAATCAGTAAGCCAACCACACAATAATTAATAATAAAGAGAAAAGAGAAGAGAAAGAAAAAAGCAATTTATAGAAGTTCACCTATCCCAAAGATTTGCTACACCTTCTCTCCAACTACTTGTCGAATATCATTATTCCATAATTAAAGAAAAAACATTTACAATCTTTTTTTGGGTAAAGAGTAGCCTTCACAACCCAATCATTTTTTCAAAGAGAAGCCTTACAACCCAATAGTTTGTTAGGCAAAGGGTAGTCTTTACAATATAATATTTTTCTATGTCAAGATGAGGCTTTATTACCAAAATCTTTTGAGGCAAAGAGGAGCCTTTCCAATCTTCTTGTAAAATGTTAAGAGTAACTTAACTAACCCAATAATGCAAATATGCCCTTTTTAAGCAACCAAGGACACTGATAAATATGTTTCACTTAAAGCACAATCAAACTAAGGGCTCCAATGCTTTCAATAATTTAATGAATGATCAATCAAAAAAATTAATGTTTAAACGAACTTAATATGTAAGATTTGATGCACACAAAAACTTGTATGATAATAAAACACAATCGGAAATGTTCACTTAATCCAAATATGAACATGTTTGATAGACAAGAAAACTAATACTTCTAAATAGTCAAATACACCTAAAGAAATTAGATAAATATCCAATGAAGCTGCTGAGAACTTAAAAAACTAGAAAAGTACAATTTGGAAGCAAAAAATTCAGATTTAGATGCTCAAATATATGAACAGAAGCAAGTGCACGAAATCTAGACATATTGAAGAAGTCTGTAAACTTAGACCTTAAATAGAAGACATAAGTGCTCAGAACTTAAACAAAAAATACCTAGATAATTCTAATATCATACACAACATGCTTGCACAACCAAAACTAATATATTTAATCAAATGATGTAGTAAAAAGAAGAATAGAAATATTGCAACAATTTATGTATATCTTGAAAACGATTTTTGAAACAACTGAAATAATCTTTCACAAATTCAAAACAAAAAATTTAAAAAACTTTTGACCACTTGGCAATCAAAAAACAATTTTCTAAAATTTTAGAAACTAATTAAAATGTCTTGAAATATGCTGAAAACTCTTATAGAAAATTCTGGAGATATTTGATACATTTAAAAAGAATAAACATAAAACCTAAGAAATAATCTTATGAAAATTGAAACAAAAATTAGAAAACCTTTACAAACATTAGGCAAGCCTAAAATCACAATATCAAAATTTTGGAAATAGATTTATGTATCAAGAATCCATATACTTATCAAACCAGAACAAATTGAACCTATTTCACTACCGCTGAGAGATAAGGCTCTAACCTTTCAAAATACTAAACTTAAAAATATAAACCATGATTAGGCAAACTCAAAAACACTTATTCTAATAGATAATAGAAATCTCACAATTTAAACAATCAGATAAAGGATGATAGGGATAATAAATTAAGAGAAGATTCGCCTATCAATCTTGACTTAAGAGCATGAAAACATAAGTTGAGAGAGTTTAGAGGTTTAGGAAGATGTTAGGAAGTGTTTTATGGCTACAATCTATTTTTCTTAGCTTCTTTAGGGGTTTTCTTGATTTAATTATAAATAAGAAAACAAGTAATTCCAAATGAGGAAGCAAGTAGCCATTGTAGGAGGACCAATACAAACTTTAAACAAATCCAACGAATTTCAGATATTATCATAGGATAAAATAGGATTTCAAACAATTCTTGGGATGGAATATGAGACCATATAACAAATAAACATTATTCAATTAGCTTAAAAAAATAGATTTTCTAGGAAATTAAACTTTATACAACTTAAGAATAACTACATGCAATGCATGATCAATTTTGAGCCCCTAAGTCAATTGGAAAACAAGTGAAACTTACAATTGTATACAAGACACCCTAATTAATGTCTTATAGCTTCCATATGTCTTGTTCTTCCTTTAGCATGGTCTTAGTCCTTCAAACTTCAAGCTTTGCACATGGAATCGTATTGAAATAACCTATTTTTGAATTTCACCATGCAAGCTCAAGTCATTAGTAGTAATTATGCTTTATTATCATCAAAATGAAGATTGGAAACTCCCTTAGTTCAAAAAAATTAGTTGATTTTTCTTTTCGGTCTCAGTATAACTCCCACTACAAAATCACTCTTATTATACATTAGTTTAAAAAAGCAACCATGATTAGGGCATGTCATAATGTCTCTTTTAAAATATGAAGAACATTCAAACTGTCTCCTATGAGATAAAAGCTGACATGTTTTCTAAGCAATTTAGTTAAAGGTCAAACAATCTTAGAAATTTTCTTAATGGATCCACAATAAAAACCGATATGATTGAAAAATTCCTAATAAATTTAACTGAATATAAGGGTGAAAGTTTTTCACTAGATTCTATCTTTACCATATCTACTTCTTTTGCCTTACTAGAAACATTATTTTCTAAAACTACACCCTCTTGTGCTATAGAATCACATTTTTCCCAAATTAACACAAAATTATTCTTCTTAAATATTTAAGTACTCTTTCTAAAAAGGTATGAGTGAATAGATCCATTAAAAAAAGAAAAATCATCAATAATTTGTTCCATAATTTCATTTATCATGTCATAAAAAAATGACTATCATGCATTGTTAAAATATACCTAATGCATTATATAACATGTAACACAATTTTTAATGTTTAAATTTATTATAGGAGCAAGTGAATTCTATCTTCTCTTGAGCTCCAAAAAATATTAAAACATGAAGGTATCCTAACATCCCATCTAAGAAATAGTAGTGTATATGGCTTGATAGTTGCTTTATCATTTGGTTAATGAAAAAGTGTGGAACGTGAGCCTTCTTTATAGAATTGATTATTTTCTTATAATGCTTTTTTTTTTCATTGGATACTAGCATCATGCAACTTTTCTTTATAAGTAGCTATATAGGACTTACCCAAGAACTATCAATATTTGGGTAGATAACATTTATTTCATAAAATTAAATAACCTAAACTTTTATAACTTTTTTCATATTCAAATTCAGCCTTCCTTGCTATTTACCAACTGGCTTACTATTTTCTTACTTCAAACTTTTATGAGTGTAGGAAGAGAAATTGATGCCTCTAATATCCAAATTCTTCCATGAAAAAAACATTCTTATGCTTAACTAAGAGTCATAGTAACTTTTCCTCAAATTCCTAACTTAAATTCGCGGCTATGATAATAAGAAACTTCGAATTTTCTCCTTTGAAGACATATTCAAAATGTTTTGACAGTTTCTTTAACACCAAAATTGGTGTTACTTAAAAAGAGAGTATCAATTTCTTCTTGAAATTCCAATCCCTCTGCTTAAATCCTACTTGACATATCATACATTCCTTGGCTTTTAGGCACTGAACTTGTTTATTTATCAATGGGCTTCCTTATCCAATTCATTTTTTGAAATCCTGTACATAAAAAGATACAACATAATCCACAAAATTTAAGAAATAACATGGATCATCATTAGGAAAGGAGTATTTCATAGTTTTCAAAATTATGAAAATTTATTTATTTATCCATATACAAAATCAAACAATAATAGGAAATAAAAGTTTTTCCATCTTAATCAATGCATCATTTATAATACATTTAAGATATTTCACTTATTTATCTACCAATTAAATACTCATTTGTATTGCTTCAAGTTCATCAAATTCTATTTTATTAAATATTTTATAAGATATTAAATTTGCACTTACTTTTAAGTCAACTAAAGCCTTATCTATTAATAAACTGTAGATGACACAAGAGATAGTAGAACTCCCTATATCATTGATTTTATGTGATGACTTATTTTGAAGGATGGCAAAACAATTTTCACTTATGGTCACATTCGATATCTTCTCTAACTTTCTTTTGTTATAAGGTATAATGTTTTAGTTTGAACTCCTTAGTTGGAAGTTTCTTTTCATCATTCTATTTCTTCTTCTCATTCTTACTTTCTTTATCATCATCAGCTTGATGTTTTCTCTCATGTAACCCATTTCCAACTTATTTCCACCCATTATAGTTATCTTTTTAAAATGTTCTCTTAGATTCACCTTGGCATTACTTAAAAGGCCCCCTTGTGGTCTTTTTATAATTAATTTTGAGAGCAATCCTATTTGGTTTTCAAGTTATAGATAGAAGCTTTCTTATTCCTTTTAATTGTTTTTAAAATATAAAAGGGAGTCTCTCATGTAGAAATAAACTTAGCCATCAATTCCTTTAAGCTCATCTTCTTTTCATACTACTATTTTTATGGCACCCCGGTGGAGGTTTTAATCCAATTAGTTTGATTGCTTTAAGAAAAGTTAATATGCTACCTTTAACTTGGGGTATATGTATTACTATAATGCATGTCTTATGTTAGTTGTTTACTTTAACATTGTAATGTCATATGTTGAATTAGCTTTGCAATGTTTTATACCAAGATATCCCAAGTATTTATTGATCATATAGGATGAGACTTTATCAATTACTTAGCTCTATACCTTAATGAAAATGGAAATAATCGTATACAAATGGCATCATCTACTACTCCATTAATTTAAAATGTAATATATATCTTAAAAAATTTCGTAATATATGTATTATAATCTTTTTTTGGTAGTCCATCAAACTGAACAAATTATCGCACCATTAAAATGATGCTAGCCTTTTTCTCAAAGTTATTTACATTAACTACTGGCCTTGTAATGCTTGACTACAACCGTTATTGTGATGGACAATCTAACATGGATATTAGTACATTCTTCTCAGCCATCTCCCAAACTTTATTGTCTTGACTCTATCTCTTTTTCTTATTTAAGCCTTTCTATTGTGTTTATATGATTGAAGAGCTACTCTATTTTTAGGTTGACTTTAACAAGTTCAGAATTTATGCTTTTGCTCATGTGCTATGCAATGTACTTAAAATTAGTTAAGAACAAAAAAATGTTTGAATTGAAAATTTAAAATAAAAGCAAAACGGATAGAAAAATAAAATAATAATTATTTTTCATTCTAATCTTACTAATAATTCCCTAAAAATGGCACTAAAAACATGATTTGTATGTTTTAATCTACTTAACAAATTTATATGCCTTATAAATCCTTCAATAAGTGCACCTATCTTTTTATGTCATAGAATAAGTATAGTACCATTTCCACAAGGATTTTCATAATTACTAGGCTAAATTTCTAAATTATTATTCAACCTAATAAGCAACTAATTATAAATTTCAATAACTAAAATCATAACAAAATTAACTATACTGACCAAAGAAATTGATCAACCAAACCAACATTAAGAAGAAAAAAATCAATTGGGTAAAGTTATTTAGATTCAAAGTTTCTTTATAATGGTTTTTGGATTTAAGAAAAACTATCTACACAAGAGAAATCATTTTCATACAAATAAAATTTATTTATATATCAAAGAAAATAGATAATTTATTAGTAAATAAAATCTTTGACTTAAAACTAAAGGCCATTAACATGTAATGAAATCGAAAAGTTTTTTCCAATATAAAAAATGTTTACTAGTTTTAACTACACTTCAAGCATACAGGTCGTAACTTATAGTATAATTGATATCGATCCCACAAGGATTGAATCTAGACAATTAAAAATTGAATTTCACTTTGTTTAAGGTAAAATAAAATTATAAAAACTGAAAGTTAAACTTAAACTAATGAAACATGAAAGAAATTAATCGTAGAAGAAAGTAAAAAAAAAGATACTCAATAGTAGAGACTTAGCGGTTGTTCTATATTTATTCTTCCTCTTTTATCTTATCGATTTAATTTAGTTTGACCCAAGATTTTCTAAAGTTTCATTACCCTATCTCAAGGTGTAACTAATTGTCCATAATTAAAGTAATATATAATTAATCTTGCAATCTCTTAATCTATAAGACCTTTCCTAAATAATCAATTAGATGTGAAGCAATTCTATAGGTAATTAATAAAAAAGTTAAGATCTATCTTATACCACTTATTAATCTATTAATTGTAGGTATGTTAAGTTACCAACTCTCGTTGCGAACCCTAACTCAAATAAATCAAAACCATCCTTCAATTTGAAGTGATTATAAGCTTAACAATTAACACAAATAACTATGCATTAAATCAATAAGAATAAATTTGGATAAACAATTTCAGAACAATCCCTCAACTATATTAAGCAATCCATAATCATATTCAACTAAATAATATTCATATTAAACATCAAAAGGAAGGCAAAGGAAAAGAGAAAACTAATAGTGTAGGTTAAAGCCTCCTTTTTAGGAAAATCTGGACAAC
>JAOXYD010149403.1:0-10533 GCA_028565735.1 Pinacopodium congolense
CTTAAATCATAAAGCTGAGTGTTCTCTAGATAATTGTAATCCAATTGACCTAGTACTTACATCCTATAAACTTCCTCGTGGGATCAATACTCGGAGTCTTAAATATACTCCAATTTATTACTTGATTCAACCGGTACACTTGTCGAATGTTGGTCTCGAATTAAATTGTTAAATTGTGAATGAAAGATAGATTAATTTGAGCTAATTTTGTATGTGGCCAACCACAATCATACCACATCCAATGTTGAATTCTTGCTACCTGCATATCCAACCACTAAAGTGCATCAATCCCTTCCTCAAATAAGCTCAAAATTTGCCTTTAAAAATTAAACAATACAAAGAAATAATTAAAAACCTAAAAGATAATGAACAAGATGAAAAAAAAAGGTTAAAAAACACGAAAAACACTTAAAACACCTAAAAACAACCTAGAAACATACTCTAAAAAAACACTTATTAATTCTAGCCTATGAATGCAAATAAGCTCTTATTTCCTCTGTTCCTTTGATTTTAAACAAATCTTATATGATATAAAATTTATCCCTAACCACATAATAACCTAGAACAAGTTGTCTAAACTTAATTGCATGATAGCATGAAACACTAGGGAATGTCTAGCCTAAGACATCATTACACAAGCTCGGTGTGTGACTTAGAGAATTGAAATCCTAGGTTAAGTTGATTAAGTTTACCAATAAAATCACTTAACCTATCATTACCCATAGTATTTGCTAATGATAATTACGAATCAAAAGTGTATACCTAGTAATTGATCTAAATATCGCAAATAGATTGGCGAAATATATAGAGCAATTTTTTATTTGTAACATTTAACTTGAATTCCAATTAAATCTTAACCTAAAAGACAATGCCCAATGCAAATTAAGTCTATTCTCACAATTATCCATTCATCATCCCATCAAATATCTTCAACCTAATAAAAACATAAGCTAACATAATGAAAAAAAAACGCAAACACAATCTAAAATTAAACTAAACAAGGAATAAAATACAGAAATCATAAAGGAAATAAATGTTAACAAGGCTAGAAAACAAGGATTTTAACATTAAATTAACTAAAACAAGGTTCAAAAAGAATTTAACATAATACAAATAAAATACATGTCAAAATGAAATGAAAATGAAAAAGTAGCAATAATAACATGAATAAACAATATTTCAACACTAAAACAAATAGATCTAAGGTCTAAACATGAAAAAAGAAGAAAAGAGATGAAAAACCTAAGAAAATAAGAAGAAAAGGGGCTACCCCAAATGGAAGAGCCAAAAGATGATGAAATATGCTTTCCTCTCACTTATCTACGTCTCCTCCAAGGTTTAAGCGATTTTGGACGCAAAAAGTTAAGTTTAGCCTTAATTTTAGCACAAGATAGCATTTTTGGACTTAATCAGAAGTTGTTGAGGACTTAAATGTTGCCATTTTATTTGGGTTATTTAATTCCCAAAAAGTGACAACTTTTACCCATATTCACATTTTCTACTATAACTCCTCATGCGCACCTCTGATAGGCATAAAATTTGATATGTAGGTTCCTCACATGATGTTCTTATACCCATAAAATTTTAGAACAATCTGAGCTCTAAAAGTGACCTAATGCATCACCAAAGTCACCTACACTGAAAATTATGCTTGTTTGAGCTTCTCTTGCTCTTCTTGCTCTAATTCTTCTCCAAACTTGGCCCTTTCAACTAGAATTTTTATCCTAAGAACAAATCTACATGTAAACTTAAAAGAAACATAAAATAAGCATTTAAACATCAAAATATGGATGAAATTACATTAAAACACAAATGAAAACATCAAAGAATACATTCTTGTCAACTGCAATAGACCCATCATGCATTATCTAATCTTAAAGACAAATCTTTTCTAGATCCATTAATGATCTTTTCCAAAATTATTTTGATTTCACTATTTGAAATTTTAACTTGGCCGCTAGTTTGGAGATTGTAAGGTGTGATAACCTTATGGGTTACACCATGCTGAGATGAGAGGGAATCAAATTGCTTATTATAGAAATGGGAACCTTCATCACTAGTAATCACTCCAAGTTTACCAAATCTTTTAAAAATAATTTTCTTAAGAAACCTAGCCACACCTCTTGCATCATAAGTAGGAAAAATAATTGCTTCAACCCATTTACTCACATAGTTAATTGTGACTAAAATATTTAGATTAGCATAGGATTTAAGAAAAGGTTCTATTAAATCTACACAGCAAACATCAAGAACCTCATAAACTATAATATTGTTTAAGGGAATTTCATGTCTCTTTGAGATTTTCCTAACCTTGTGGCAATTATCACAAGATTTTACATATTGAAATGTATTTAAACAGAGTGGGTTGATAAAATCCAAACTTTAAAACCTTATGCGTAGTCCTAATTGGCCCTAAATATAACCCTACTTCCTTTGAATGACAATGATTTAATATAGAAGGAACTTTTTTTGAAGGGACACATCTTCTTATGATGCCACCAAGATATATATTTTATAAAAATAGATCATATCACAAATATCACTTAATATCAATTAGGAACTTCTTCCAATGTTGATAAGAAAGATCATGGGGCATTACATTGGCCATCAAACAATTAACATAATCAACATACCATGGAAAATCCTCCACGACTAGTAATTGCTCTTTTGGAAAACCTTCCTTACTGCCTTCATTTTCACCTTTTTCCATAACCTCTTCACTTAAGCATGAAAGATGATCAGCGAAAAAAATTTTAGCACCTTTTTTATCCTTGATTTCAATATCAAATTCTTTAAATAAAAGGATCCATCTAAGCAAACATAACTTTGCATCAAGCTTATTCATAAGATATTTTAAAGTCGAATGGTTCATATAAATTGTCACTTTTAAAAGAACTAATAGGACCAAAATTTAGCAAATGCAAAAAAAAAAAAAAAAGCTAACATTTCTATCTTAGACATTGTATAGTTCTTTTGAGCATCATTTAATGTCTTTCTCGCATGATAAATTGGGTGAAAAATCTTATCCTTTCTTTGCCTTAGAACTCCACCAATTGCAAAGTCAATTACATCGCACATCAATTAAAAAGGTAAAGATTAATATAGGGAAACTATGATATGTGTGCTTATAAGATTTTCTTTTAACGGCTTAAAAGAATCCATGCATTTATCATTAAAATCAAAGATAACATCTTTGGTCAAAGATCAAACGAGAGATTTATGATTTTGGAAAACTCTTGTAGAATCCAGTATGATCTAGAATCCTTAAGCCATTACTTCTATCTTCACCAGATTTACTTCAATTCCCCTACTAAAAATTTTATGGCTGAGTACTATGCATTCTTACACCATAAAGTGGCACTTTTCCTAGTTTAGTACAAAATTTGGCTCCTCATATCTCTTAAGATCCTTTTCCAAATTTTCTAATCTTGAATTAAATGATGTGTCAAATACTGAAAAATAATCGATAAAGACTTCAATGCAAGATTCAATCATTTATGAAAATATTTCCATCGTACAATGTTTAAATGTCACAAGGGCATTGCATAAGTCAAAATATATGTGTCTATAAGCAAATGTCTTATAAGGACTGTTAGGGGTTAAATTTATAGTGTTTTTGGATACTATTTGATGGTAAGACTTACGAATTCAGGACCTTTCTGATTGGTATAAAAACCCTTCTAAAATTGGTCTGTCATTATAACAAGGATGAGGATGAAAAATTATATGTTGGACCAAAGCTTAGGTTAAAAATTCCCTAACTCTAAGATCCAACTAAAAGACCTTAAAGAAGTGCTTGTTGGAGGTAACTCAACCATAGAAGTAGGATTTCCTATGCTTCGAATAAAATAGTATGCTTTTTGCATGCTTTTGGTGTGTTTTATTTTAGTTATTTTGGTGTGTTTGTTTTAGTTTTGTGTGTTTTCTTTTGTTTCTGGTGCTTTGATATTTTGTCCTTGATTTTCATATGGCTACAATTCACATTAATGGAGAGCTTTCATGATGACCTTTTTATCCAAGTGTATTAATTTCCTTTCTCTCACATTTTATGCTTTATTTGTGATTTATGAACATTAGGGACAATGTTCAATTTAAGTGTAGGTGAAAGAAATGTTAGTTGAGCACACTTGAGTATTTATTGTCTGATAGTATGTCAGTTTATCGATTTTATTTTACTAGTTTATAAATTGTGGAAAAAATTTCGATTTAAATCTTATTATTGTCCATGTTTCTTTTGAATTTATTTATTTTGACAATTTGAAATGTTATATGATTAATTGTGACTATTAATGACTAAATGCTTTTAATTCATTTCATAATTTGGATAATGGATACTTGATGAATAGAATGATATTCCACATATAAAATGAAACTTAGTGAGTAATTTTTGACTTCTTTTAAAACAGTTTTATCATTAGAATAAATAAATAACTTAGTTAATTAAAGAAGTGAGCAAAATTCACCACATTTATTTATAATCTTATACATATATGTATATAAAAGAAAAAGAAAGAAAAAGAGAAAAATATTATAAAATAAAAAGAAGAAAAAGAAAAAAGGAAATATATATATGTGTGTGTATAAGGTTGAAGTTATGAGTGTGCTTATTAAAAGTTGATTCGATGTAATTCAATTGAGTAACCGAGGGTTGTTCACGACAAAATGCTCACCTTCGAGTCAAAAGATTGAGTTACTTCTCAACCAAGTTGCTCACATATTTAATTACTTAGTTATCTAAATAAATTACTAATAAAGAATTTGAAAGTGTTTTGAAAGTTGATGCATTAAACTCATTATATATTCTTTTTACATGTGGAATTGATTTTTGTGATTTAGGTTGAAGATTGAAAAAGCATGAAATTTGTTAAATGCATTTACGAATTGATATTAATAATTTATTATATAACATTTCAATGAGTCATTATTTTTGAAAGATGAAGAAGACATTTTCAATAATGATGTTGCTGATCTTGACTTAATTTTCCTATAACTATATACTAGTTTGAGAAAGCTGAATGATCGGTTTACTTGAGGACACGCAAAAACTTAAGTGTAGGGGAGTTGTTAGGAGTTAAATTTATAGTATTTTGGATGTTATTTGATGTTAATTTAACCTTATTTTAGTGCTTAAATGTTCCATTTATGTGTTATTATGTTTACTTTATAGGAGGGAGCTTAAAGATGGAGATTGAAGTATAAAGATGGAAGTTTTGTCAAAAGTCAACTAAAAGTCAACCATCAGCAGAACCCTGCCAGGATCACGTTGATGGATGAACAGGGTGCCATTAATGGATGAACCTAGTGCCATTAATGGACGATAGGGTGCCGTTAATAAATGTGTAGCAACCATTTTTGACTTAAATCTTAAAAATTTGCGATTTGTCTTCTTCCTCTACTTGCAATTGCTCCATCCCTATATAAAGGGACCTCTCCCAAATATTTTAAGCATCAATTTTAGGATCAAAACATCTTAGTTTTCATATCAAAGTAGTCTTAGGTTGTTTTTCATTTCTTTCTTTTTTAATTTGACATTTTCAGGTTGTTTGAAGTTCTAGCCGCTTCATACACGTAGTTCAGAGTTAGATAACCATCCGAGAATAAGATTTGGTTCATTTTAAACTCTTAATTTCGAGTATTATTGTTGTTATTTTGAATTAATCAAAGTATTGTTGCTAAGTTATATTTATTATGTTCTTTGATTAATTATTGTGCTTAATGTTTAATTTTAGTTAAGTTATTATGCTTAATATGTTTATGGATGGTTAATTGTGTTAATTTATGATTAATAGCGAGTTAATCTTTGTTTATTATATGCTTAATTCTTGTCTTGAATTGATCAATTAGGATATTTCCATCAGATAATCTAGGATCCAATAGTCTTTACCTAAGTTATTAGAAAATTCAATAAACAACATGGTTTAAATAAATGAACTAACAAAAGATTGGTTAATCATGAGAGTGCTAGTCTTGGATTAGGATGATTTAGGACTAGACTTCCTAAACTTTATGCCTATTACCTAAGTCTGAGGCATAACCAAACCACAGGATAGGATCAATAGAGATAAGTTAGTGTCATAACTATAACACTGCCTTGATTTAGAGAAGACCCTAGATTAAGCATCACTAATCCATTAATTAAATCATCTATCACCAAAGCTTAACTGAATTATTTAGGAAAAACAATATGTAGCTCTTTTAAAATAGATTGAAATTTTTTAGGCTTTTTAGATTAACTTTTAGTTATTTATTTTCTTAATTCATAAAGCGGAGTGTTCTCTAGATAATTGTAATTCGATTGACCTAGTATTTACATTATATAAACTTCCTCATGGGATCGATACTCGAAGTTTTAAATATACTCCACTTTATTACTTGATTCGACCGGTAAGCTTGCAGAAGAGTTAGTCTCGAATTAATTGTTAAATTGTGCATTGAAAGATAGATTAATTTGAGCTAATTTTGTATGTGACCAACTACAATAAAGGACAGGTACAGGTTGTCTTCTCTTGATCCTTAAAGGCTACTAAAATTTGTAAATAGTCACTATACCCATTTAAAGGACAGTGAAAACTATGCACAGCTAGTCTTTCTATGACTTGATCAGTGAAAGGCAATAAAAAAATGATCCTTACGGGTGGTGTCATTTAATTTTCTATAATTGATACACATACACTAGCTAGTTATCTTTCTTATTGCAAACCTTTCTTTTTATAATTTTGAACTATATTGGTGCTGCTTTTCTTAGATAACACTTGAACTAGGCTAACCCAAGTTGAATCAGAAATAGGAAAAATTATTCTAGCATCTAAAAGCTTTACTACTTCATTTTTCACCCCCTTTTTCATATATGTATTTAATCTTCAATGTTGTTGGAGTAAAGGCTTACTCCATTCTTCTATAAAAATCATAAGTGTATAGATTGAAGGACTCAACCTTTTAACATTTTTAATAGTCTAACCAATGGCTACTACATGATCATGCAAAACTCTCAACAACTTGTCCTCTATGTTATCAGCTAAAGATGGTGAAATAATGATAGGTAAATGTGACGAGGGACTAAAAATATCTATACTTTAGGAGCAAAGGAAGAGGCTTGAGTTCTGCATTTGGTGGCTCCTCTACCGATGGTTTAGACAGTGGTTTTATTAGCCTATCTAGAAGTTCATACTTCTTATATGGAGGCCAACTGGAGGATACCTTTCAGCTTCTAAAGCATTTAGAACTTCCTTTATTACTTCCTCCTCTACGTTTATAGGCTGGGAATGAGTTAACACCTTTTATATAGAAAAAAAATAAAGAGTCACTTTTAAAATACCTAAGTCCAGAGAAATTGAAATAATTATAATCCATAGGGTGATAAAATTTTAATTTTTTAAGGTGAAAAAATCCAAATTCTATCTCTTAATCCTGGAATTGCAAAACTATTTTCCCATCATGTATATCAATTAGTGCCTTAATTATTGCCATGAATGGTCATCCTAGAATGATAGTCACAATGATATCTTATTCCATATCTAACACAAGGAAATTAACAGGAAAATAAACTTGTCAACCTTAACAAAATCATCTCTTTAATCCCTTATGGCCATGTTATCAAATGATCTACCAATTACAATGAAGCTGTTGTGGGTTTAGATTCTTCCAATCCCAACTTCTTAAAGATAGGCATGGGCATCATATTAATGCTTCATTTTAGATTCATCGTTGCCCTATCTATTTGCAAGTTACCTATTGTACAAGGAATGGTAAAGCTACCATGATACTTAAGCTTATGAGGTAACTTGTTAAGTAGGATTGCAGAATATTCTTCATTGATCTTTACAATTTCATATTCTTCTAATTTCCCCTTACTAGATAAAATATCCTTAAAAAACTTGGCATATCTTGTCATTTATGCAATGGCTTCAACAAATAGGATATTAATATGTAATTTTTTAAAGAATACCCTTTAAAAACTTGGCATAACTTGGTATTTGTGTAATGGCTTCAGAAAATGGGATATTTATATATAATTTCTTGAAAAGTTTCCCAAAATTTCCCAAATTATTGATCTAAATTGGAATTCTTAAGCCTTTGAGGTTAATGGATTTTAGGCTTGTATGGTTGGATATCTGGTTTAGCAAAAAGCCCATAAGGTTTATCTAGCTCCTCACTCTCAACTTCCTTTCCTTTTTCTTCTTTTTTCCTTTCCTAACTGCACCACTACTTCCTCAATCTTATTTTCTACTTCCTTCTTCTTTTTCTCTAATCCTACATTATCCACTTCCTTTCCACTTCTTAAAGTGATAACCTTAGCATATTGTCTAGGATTACGCTCAGTGGTTCTAGGTAATTAACTAGGTGATCGCTCTTGCATAAAGCTTGCTAATTGGTTTACTTGATTTACTAAATCTCATATTTGACCTTGCATTTCTTATCTAATTTCTTTGATATATCTATACATAGTCTCATATACACTAGACTTCTCTTGAGCAAGTGGATTGGCTCTAAAGCTAGGTGGAAGATTCTTTTAAGGATTGGTTAGGGGATTTCCAAAATTTTGGTTATTATTCCATGAGAAATTTCCTAGATACTATGCTTATTCACGTTCTTGGATAAAGGGACTTCCTACTTGGCAATTTAGGGATGAATGGATAGTGCCACTATAACTCGTACATACTATAGGACCTTTATATGAATTACTAACAACTTGTCTTCATAAAGTCTCCAATTGCTTATTAAAGACTACAATTTAAGCTATTAATGCTATTATAACATTAATAGCATAAGCTCTTAATGGTTGGTCACGATTTCCTCAATTAACTTCTACGCTTCATCTATAGTTTTTCTCATAAGGTTTCTTCCAGCTGCAACATCTATCAATCATACTATAAGTGGATGGTATAATTCCAGTGTAAAAGATATCTACTTGATTAAAAGTTCTAAAGTCATGACTAGGGGACTAAAAAAGCATTTCATGAAATCTCTACCATAGATCATACAAACTCTCATTTTAATATTACGAAAAACAATAAATTTGATTTTTCAATTTAGTGATCTTTTGAAGTTGTGATAGAATCAGGCTGAAAAATACTCAACCAAGCCTTAGTCTTATCCTTAAGAGAGAAATGGAATATCTTGAGCTTAATTTCATCATCTGACACTACTTGGTTTCTAAAGAGATCAATCACTAGGATCTTAGAAAGATGAACCACAAAACTAGGAAGACATAATCATAGAAGGAATGCCATGTGAAACTTCAAAGTCTTCATAATCTATCATAGGTCTAATAATGCTATCCATAGGTCTAGCTCTATTTCCTATTGTCAATTCCATCATAGTTGGTTTTCTATTTGACTCTTGAGGTCTTGTAACTAAGTGCTTCTAATGTTCCATTTCTAAATGATTAGTTTCTATGTGACCTTCACTAGATGAGCTAGCTTAGGATTCTTTCTTTTGCCTAAAGATTGTATGCTCAATTTCTAGATCAAAGTCAACCTTCTCAAGCTTTAAACCATGATTTTGTATGCAAAATTGATGAAAGAAAATAAAATAAAACAAAATACTAACTAAACAAATACACAACAAGAAATAAAGCAAACTCAAAATAAAAGCAACTAAAGCAAGTTAAATAATATTTGCAATATTAACAGGCTCTAGAGTAATTAACATCAATTTGTTCAAAGTATTCCAATTATGTTGGTTCCTTAGTAACGATGTCAAAATTTTATTATTCATTTTTAATTTAGTCCAAATTATCTAAATTAATTATTAAATCAAGAAATTTAAGCACAATTTCTTAAAACAATTTCAAAACTAATTATTTGGCAAGTATATCGATCAACTAGTAATAAAGTAGAGTATTTTAAATCCAAATTATCATTCCCACAGAGATGCAACTTTGTCAATACTAAATCACTTGGATCATAATTTTCTAAAGAGGCCAAATCAAGTGAATTGACTAACTAAAATTGCCAAATTCAATTAAAAGCTTCAAGTTAAACAAAGAAGACCAAGAATGAGTTAAAGGATTGCTTATTTGGATTAGATGGCCAAGACTTTGGTTTTTAATGATCTAAACAAGTCAAATTAATATTGTGAGGCTTGCCTATGGTATCTTCACTAATTCAAGACAAGGTTATAGTCAAGTCAACGTATATTCTGTAACATTCCTATTCTATGTGATATAAATGAATTTTGTTATATTTTTATATGTTATTTCATTTGACTTCATTCCTATTTTTAAAGTAAAAGTACTCAATTTGCGTTATATTATGCTTATGACAAATTTATTATCTTATTACACAATTTAGATCAAAGTATGAAGATTTTGAAGTAAATTGGACCACAAGTGTTTACAAAGGAAAGCTTTAAAAGCTTGGGACAAAAAGGAGCAAAACACATTATAAAAGGAGCAAAAAAATTTTATTCATGTTCTTAGGTTTTAATATATTTAATTTCAATTTTTGTTCAATTTATTTCCCAAAATTAGTCCTAAGAACAGTTACTGTCATGTGAACCAAAAATAGAAGGGTTATATCGAAGCTATTTCAC